>ML105190.1:43850-60240 GCA_003697995.1 Taxidea taxus jeffersonii
GTACTTCCTTGCCGTGATAGTCTAGATCTTTCCCACCTTCTCGTACTTCCTTGCTGTGATAGTCTAGGTCTTTCCCACCTTGTGGTTTTAATCCTCATCACAATTAGGACTCCTTGCTTCTCTCAGCTAACCATCCCCACCAAGGTATCTTTTCTCCTTCTATACCTGCCCAAGATAACTCAGGGACCACCCCCATCAGTCTCCATACCTTGTCCCCCAGGACCCACAGGGGCCATCTTTGTGGCTGTTGTCATTGCCAGGAGTATCCAGAAGCAAAGGCATCATTTGGGGGGTAGGGACAGGACCCAGGGGAAAAGGAAGGTTGACTCTTCGAACAGGTGGGGGGCTGAAGAGTGGTGGGGTCACTGCTGCCCTTTGCATATTCTCACTCTGTTGGGCTGGGGCCAGAGTCTGGTCAGAGGTCAGCAGCATGGGGGGCTCTAGGAACCAAAGCCAAAGAGGGGTTACAAGGGTAAGAAAGTGGGGACGCAGATTTGGAATTATGGATGGTAAGAAGTGTGCCATGCCTAGGTCCCCTTGACTAGGCCCCACTGGACCAAAACCCTCGAGAGCACTAGCCCACTTCCCCATCTATCTAGAAAGAACTCTGCCTTTCCAGCTGCCACTTCCCCCCATATAACCCTCAGAAGGTGGTCAGCTTACCTGTGAGAGTATCCAGAGGGGGCTCCTGAGAGAAGGTACCAGGCTCTGGGGCGAGGAGCATGGTAGGTGGCAGCTCAGCTGCAGTGCTGGTGGCAGGCAGAGTGAAGACCGTAGCCCTAGTGTCCCTAGAGTTAGACCAGGGCTTCGGTGCAGGGAAAGGGACACCAGAATCCCAAACACTGCCTCCTGCAAGACACTGGCAACTTCCCAACCCACTCTATCCAAAGTGTCTCTAAATATCAGCCAAGAACTCCAGCTTCATGGCCAACTCCCCAACACTCTCCCTCTAGACCCCAAGCGCCCAGCTCAGAGCCCGCTTCCTACCTGTGAGGATGAGATCTAGGAAGAGGAGAAATTCTACCTGTACTGACTGCCGGCAGGGGTAGGGGGAGGGCCCGCAGGGCTGCCCTTGTTCTCCTTTCCATTCAGCTTCTCCACTTTTCGCCACTTTGCCCGGCGATTCTGGAACCACACCTGTAGGGCAGAGACCCCTGTAGAGTTCCAGAAACTTGGAAGAGACCAAGACTCGGGCTCTGAGTGTTGCATGACGAGCTGCATGACTTTAGGAGGCCGCTCTACACTTGGCTTCAGACGCCTTTCTCTGCGGGAGTGGTTTATGGAAAGGTTCACCTAGATAGCTCTGAGGTATTTCCCTCTTCTAATCTGAGGCGGTAACAACATGGAAATAGGCAGAAACACAGCCAGATCTAAGACCTAACCTCAGCCCCTAAAGTGAGATGCTGAGCACTTGCTGTGCTCCCCAAGAGTTCAGTTGGTCATTTCTCCTCCAGCTGGAGACCCGCTGGCCAACCCCCCTTACCATGATGCGTTGGGGGGTGACCCCCACCGTCTGGGCAATCTCCCGGCGCTTATCGCTATCTGGGTAGTGGTCTTCTTGGAAGATCCTTTCTAGCTCCTCCAGCTGGTCTGGAAGAAGAAGAAACATGCACAGGACAGTGAAGTGGCAGCAGATGAAAAAGAGAGATGACTTCCTGACGAGACCACTGTCCCCAACCCAAGGGTCTTCCCAGAGCCTTGCAACTAAGTTCCCCATTAGGCTGGTGCCTTCTCTCTCTCCTGGGCTTTGTGGCAGGGAACTGTGGGGGGTTTACTTTCCGGTTCCTTCCAGCCTGGTCCCAATTTCACTTTCTGATGAAGCAACCCACTGAGGGCCTCTCACCTTCACGGACTTACCTGAGCGGTATAGGGTCCGAGTCTTTTTCCGAACTTGGCAGGTCACTTCTGGTGTCCTCTTCTGATCTGTGTTTTGGCTGTTCTGAGCCAATGTGCTGAGGAGGTTGGCCAGATGGCAGGGCCCCGGGCCTGACCCACAAGGCACTAGGTTGTGTGTGCCATGGGTGGAGTTAATGACACTGGGAGATGAGGCAGAGGCCAGACCCCCAACACTGAGCGTTTTCTGCTTACTGGAGGCTGGAGAGTAGGATCTCTTCCCCGGCTTTGCCTCTCTCACTGGGAAGGAACCGCCCTCCCCAGGAGGCTGGGATCTCGGTGAGTCCCTAACTGTGCCTTTGTGGAGAGTCCCGGAGCCAGATGGCTGGCTCACCCTCCCCGTATCTGCCCCAGCTGGTTCTCCAGAGGCCTCTGATGGCAGCTTCTCCCCCACGGCCCGGCGGGAGGGGGGCAGTTCCTCACTTGGGGCATTCCGACTGTGGGGGGCTGGACTCTGCAGCAGCTCCTCCTCTGGCCCAGCAGCCAGGGGCTTGCCTCCACCGTTCTGGCCTGTGGGGAACAGCACCCACAGAGCTTAGCACCAGGGAGAAGGAAGAGTCTGGACTGGAGGCTGTGCTGCTTCCTGCTCTATCGTGTTTGGCCTCCAGCTTTCGTATGTCCACTCGGCAAGGAGGGCAGTAATTCTAGGCTTACTGTTCTCACTGGGCTGTTGCAAAGACTGAATGAGCTAATCCTCTGCTTTGAAAGATGTGAACAAACATATGCACCCAGGAGGGGCCCTGAGCTCACATACACAGACCGCGGGAGAGCAGTCCTAATCTGGGGGGTACTTACTTTCTGGGAGCTGCCTGGGATTCCCACCCCCCAGACCTCCCCCAGGAATGTGAGTCAAGGGACAGGAATCTGTTCAGGCATTTCTAAGGGACAAATGGTGAAGCTGGGAGCGTACTGGGAGAGAGAGACTGAGAGGCTGCTGCTTCTAAGACTGGGTCTTGTTCCTGCCTCAGGTAGGGGCATTTCTGCTTAAGAGAAGGGACAAGGACAGGCTGGCTGGTGGTATGAGGAAGGGGAGTGGGGGACACATTGGGTTTCCAGCATTTTAGGCGAGCTTGTAGCTTAGGGAAACTGGCACGTAGTACGTGCTCAATGCACGCGACGCGTCAGAGCGCTAGGCCTGGAGAGGAAAGGGGACAGGTGCCGGGCCGCAGACAAGAAGGGTCCTAGGACCCCCGGCCCGGCGTGCGGAGAGAGGGGAACCTCAAGCATGGCGTGCGCGCGCGCTGGTGGGCCTCCCTCGCACCGCCAGCCCCTCAGCCCGCCCCAACCCCGGAGTCAGCCCCCTCGGGCCGCGTGGCCAGAGGCCGCCCCACGCTCACCCCGCGGTTCCGGGCAGGCCTCCTGGGTGGGCTCCATGGCCCGGACTCGCGCCGCCGAGACTGGCCGGGCTGCCCTGGCGCGGCCTAATGAAGCCTCGCCGGCGGGCAGGTGCGCAGGGGCCTCCCGGGCCCTGGGGAGCTGGAGCCCGCGCCCCTCACCCCGCCGCCAGGGCGAGGCCCACCCGGGTGGGAGGCACGTGGGGCAGCTGCAGGGCCGCGCGGGCCCGGGGGCCGCCCCGCCCCGCCCCCGCCGGCGGCCCAGGTGTGCGGCCCGCCGCCCCTCCCTTCCTCTCCCCTCCCCTCCGCTCGGCCGCAGCTCCGCGGGCAGGGCCGCCTGGCCTCCGAGGGCTGGCGACAGCCCCGGCCCCGCGGCGCCCCGGGGACCGGCCTCTCCGTGCTGGCCGAGGGAAGGCCACTCTGGGGCCACTCATGCCGGGAGCCCCACACGTTGGGCTCGCGAAGGCTCAAGATGAACGCACCCCCAAGAAGCCTCATGACGGAAGGATCCGAGAGCGCAGAGCCGGCCTCGGGGACGGGACGAGGAGGAGGCTGCAGGAGCCGGGCAGCCAGGTGAGCGGCACGAGGCCAGAGTGCGCCGACAGGACGCGCGGGAAGGAGCGGAGCGCACAGACCCTCCAGGCCCGGGTACCCCGCCAGGAGCCATAGTGGGCCCAGGGTTGCTGGTTGTCTCCCCCCCCCACTTGATGTCCCATTAGGGAGCCTCCTAAGGGAGCTCTCACATGGCTGAGGTCTATAATTCCTAGTTCATAGCACGTTTCTTGCCTTGAAACAAAGTTTTACAGAATTTAAAATTCTCATGGCCCACTGCTTAGGCCTGTTGTCTGACCCAGAGTGGAAAGCTCAGCCAGAGATTGAAACAGGTGCTGGAAGCTGGGCATGGGCGGCGGGGGGCGAGGAGTCCAGAACAGAATCCAGGTGTTTTGTTTTTAAGACTTAAAAGAGTCTGGTCAGCACGTGCTTGCCTGCTGCAATCATCTCTCTGTTAATCTTCCTGTGCATCCTTTGCTTTGAGGACTTGGGAGAGCTGCCAGGGCTTTCGTTCTTTTTGAAACATAAAAATACAAACCAGTTAACTTCATGACAATAAGATGAGAACTTTAGGAATCTGATGTTTCAGTCTGACCCCTCTTAGACTAATATCCCCTGATAAATGAGAGGTTTAGAAATAGGGCCCAGTTTCGGGGCACCTAGGTGGCTCAGTGGGTTAAGCCTCTGCCTTTGGCTCAGGTCATGATCTCAGAGTCCTGGGATGGAGCCCCACATCAGGCTCCCTGCGCAGCGGGGAGCCTGCTTTCCCCCCACCCCCGCCGCCTCTCTGCCTACTTGTGATCTCTCTCTGTCAAATAGATTAAAAAAAAAAAAAAAAAGAAAGAAGGCCCAGTTTCTCAGCTAGAAATGAAACATTGGGGACCTTGTGAGCAGGACATGGGGGTGGTGAGGTTGTTCTCTATCAGGACCCTCAGATGGTGATATGGTTGTAAATGGAACACAATAATCGACTTGATGAAACATTTATAGGGCACCTGCTGTATGCCAGGCCCTGTGCACAAGTCGATTCCTTGCCTGCAGAAGCTTACTGGTATAGAGGAGACTAGAACAATTCCATAGGTAAAGGGACTGTGTCAATACAGGGTGGTCAGTGGTGAGTTAGGAGTATGAACAGGCTCGTAGGAGCCCAGAGGAGCAGGAACCTCTCCTAGCCTAGGACTGAGGGAACACGAGAGGTGAGGATGACAGGGGAGCTGTGAGCTGAAGGTTAAAGAAAGGGGCAAGTTAAATGCAAAACTGACCTTGACCCAGCCCTGCTTAAAACCCTGCAGTGGTCCCTGCCTGCCCAGGAGATAAAGACCAAGCTCCCTAAGGGGGCAGGAGCCTTCCAAATCCTGGCCCCTTTCTCTCTGCTCCAGCTTGCCTGCTTCCCCTGCCCAAAGTACTCCAGTTTTATTCTTTTCGACCTAGTGTTTCTCAAAGAGTTTTCCTAATTTTCCCCTAGATCAGAATTTCTTAGGGAATTTGTACAAAATGTGGCTCCCAGGCCCCATTCCCAGAAGTTTAAATGGGTAGGTCTAGAGAAGGACTCAGAAATAATCATTGTAACAAGCCCCTCAGGTGATTTTTATTCATGTTTGAGTCTGAGACACTCCTAGGCCTTTCAAAAACAAAGTCAATTAAAACCATCTTGGGGATGGGGGGGTGACCTTTTGACCTTCACTACGGTGTCTGCAGCAGTGAGAAGCCAGCACACTTAGTTTATTAATAGGTAATACTGCATTAAATTAAGAATGAATCATTCTTCTCTATCATTTATGTTGTATTTCCTCTCACTGTCTGGTAGCCCTCTGCCTGGGAGAAGGTCAGAAAAGCAAAGATTCAAATCGCCCACAGAGCGAATACCACCCTTAAACAAGATTCAAGGTCGAATTATATAAAAGCGTTTGCGTTTTAGGGAATTGAAAATGCTGGCATTTTTCTAAACACACAAATGGCTGAATCTGTTAGGCTTGGACTATGACATTAGAAAAATCTAAGTTCTCTTTGTTATTCTTGGCTTGCCGTTGTGTGGCTTTTTCTCTCTTTTTCTCTAAATGACACACTGTTTGTGTATATACACGAAAATTTGATTTCATTGCTGTGAGTGAATTTGGCCTCTTTTTTAAAAATATTTTTTATTTATCTATTTGACAGAGATCACAAATAGGCAGAGAGGCAGGCAGAGAGAGAGAGAGAGGGGGAAGCAGGCTCCCTGCTGAGCAGAGATCCCGATGCGGGGCTCGATCCCAGGACCCTGAGATCATGACCTGAGCCAAAGGCAGCAGCTTAACCCACTGAGCCACCCAGGCACCCCTGAATTTGGCCTCTTAAGGCTTAGAAGAACATCTTGAGGTGTTTCCTTGGGAAGGGGTTGTCCTGGTGATACAGGCTGTTCAAAGTCCTCCTCACGGCAGCTGCGAGGGCAGGAGGCAGGGGAGGAAGGCCACTCCTTACAGCGAGGGCAAGAACGCATGGTTTTAGGAGTACTTGGAAATAATCATTTCTGAGTCTGGTTTGCTTAAGATTTCATCTTGGTGATGTGCAGACAAGTTCATCTGCCCAACCTTTCTTAGAGAGAAGGGTTTATCTTTATTTCGGAGGGGTTCTTCGTTTTCAGAGCCAAATTACAAACCACCACTGACACCCTCTTAACCAAGAATCCCTTACTCCGGGGTGCCTGGGTGGCCCAGTGGGTGAAGCCTCTGCCTTCGGCTCGGGTCATGATCGCAGGGTCCTGGGATCAAGCCCCGCATCGGGCTCTCTGCTCAGCGGGGAGCCTGCTTCCCCCCTCTCTCTCTGCCTGCCTCTCTGTCTACTGGTGATCTTTGTCAAGTAAATAAAATCTTTTAATAAAAAAAAAGAATCCCTTATTCCAGCATCTTTTTCTGGAAAAGATAGGAGAATAACAGACAAAAAGAAACACTTGGGTGCTATGAAGCAGCGTCATCAGGCATGTTCGCAGTCTGTATGGAACCGTCCAGACCGTTAGGTTAGGCAGAATAAGCGTTCTTTGTCCTTCTTCTCTTTTTACGGTGAGAAAAATAGCCAGAAGGTGGCTGGTTGAGAAAAATGTCAAAGCAGAAGCAGGGTGAATTGCCCTCGTCCTACCTGCCACACCCAGGCAGAGGCGGCAGCAGGTCACTGGAAGGGCTGGGACCAGAGAGGCAAGAATACGGCTGTGAAAGACAGAAATCCGAGCAGGCCTCGGGCAGGGAGAGAGCAGAATCACAGCGCACGGGGCGGTGAGGACCCCAGAACAACCAGGGGAAGAGGCACCGGCCCAAGACAGGGGAGGGCAGCTGGGCCAGTCTCGGGTTCAAGGCCCAGGACACCTGAGCCTGAAGAGGACAAAGGGCCAGATGATCAGATAAACACTGCGGTCCTCTGACGGCCAAGCTGAAGGTGCCGGGTGGCTGCCTTTGGAAATCCCAGGAGGGGATGGTTGGAGGTTGCAGATCTGGGGCGTTGAGAACACCTGGCTGGGGGGGTTCTGCCCTGGCAAGAACACAGGTTCTGGCATGCGTTAGCCTAACGACCTCTAATCCCTACGCCCCAAACACTCAAGATTTCGTGCTTCCACCAAGAAGAGTGGCCATGCTTAAGACGTGGCGCTGCTGCTGCGATTGTTTCGAATCAGGCTGTAGTAAGAAGAAGCCCCATCGCTGTGTTTTGTGATTTAGGAAGAACTTCCCCATGGCTCGGATGGTCTCGTCCCGGCGCCCTGGAGGATGGGAGCGATTTCTGCTCTGTGCGGGTCTCCTCCAGGACTGCGAAGCTCTGGTGGCAGTTACTGCACGGCATTCGGGACGCCTCAGAACCTGGCCCCATTTTCCCTCAGACTTCGTCGGAAGCCCCTTCCCCTGCCCTCCCCTCCAGTCTCCCCATAGGCTCGGGTTCAAACCTCGTCCTCTCTCGGAGGGGCTTTGCCTTCTCCTCCCTCGGGGCCACAGCTGTCGTTTTATGGGCACGGATCGCCGTCCCTTCCCTTTTATTTCTGTCAAAGTCTTCCTCATCCTTCAAAGCCCAACCCAGATGTTCTCTTTTCTGGGAACCCTGCCTCAGCTTTCGCAGTTGAAATGAGCAGCTCCCCCCACGTCCTCCCACGGCACCGGGTCGGCACCACCTCCCCGCATCAACACGCGCTGGCCTGGTTGGAGCTCTCGGTGTTCTCTGCTGGAGTGCGGGGTTTTGAGTGTTAACAGACATCCCTCCGGGCCAGGCACTTTCTACTTGCTTTACAAATACCAACTCGCTGAGTCCTCCTAATAACCCTAGGAGGGACTATTATTAGCCACGTTTTGTGGAAGAAACTGGGGCGTAGAGCTTGGGTACTTTGCCAAGGTCACACAGCCAGGAAGTGACACACCCAACATTTGAGCCCGGTCTGGTTCCTCCCTGTCCTCTCAACCATTAGACTGCACACCTTTATTTCTATCTCTGTCATGGTCCCTCCGTGCTTGGGACAAGGTCTGTTTCTGTCACGGCCCTTCAGCGCCTGGCACGGTGATTTGCACGTGGGGGATCAATAATTTTCCACTGATCAAAAGTTACTCAGGCAGTGGCAGGAGTTCGGAAGCAGAGCCGTGCCCTGGCTCTTCAAGGAGCCACAGTGATGGGGATGTTCTGAAGCTTGGCCAGTGACAGTCCCGTGCGTCTGCCGCTGAAATACAATTTCCTAGAACTGGGCAGAGCCATAAACACGCACAGACGAGAGCATATAAAACTGGGGACATGTCCGCCTCCTGGCGTGACCGTGTATCATAGCCACAGAACAAGGTTGCCGTTGGGGGCCAATGGGTGATGCGTGCTGGGAATCTCTCCGTATCATTTCTTGCGACTGTATGTGAATAGGCAGTTATCTCCGAACACTATTTTTATCGTTGATCCCGGAGTTCTGATCACAAATTCAGTTCCCCTGGACTTAGTTACGTTAAGTTCACAGAAATAACACTTGTGTGTAGTAGCACTACTAACCTGTTGTTGACAGCAATTTTAAAACATTTAGTTTTAAATTATATCGATTTCTTTAACAGGGCTGTGGAGAGGAAAGCGGAGGAATTTATGTCTAACTTGTTTTGAAAAGTAAAACAACAGGGACGCCTGGCTGCCTCAGTCCATAGAGCGTGGGACTCTTGATCTCAGGGTCATGAGTCCAGGCCCGCACTGGGCATGGAACCTACTTAAAATAAATCTTGTCTTATGTATTTTTTTAAGTAGGCTCCACGCTCTGACTGAGCCACCCAAGTACCTCTACCTAAAATGAATTTTTAAAAATTTTAAAAAGTAAAACAACAGCAATGTCTCTGTTAATAATAGAAATGCAATTTTATTAGGAAAATATTGGTAAATACTGAAGGATTAGAAAAGGAAAAACAATTTCCTGTCGGACAACAGCATCAGTTATTAACCATTTGTGCCATTCCTCGTAGCATGTTTGCCATCTTTGTGTTCTACGTGCGTTCTCCGGGATTCTAATTCTCCATATGGAATTTTGAAACTTTTTCTCCCCTCAGTCACACAGATCCATACTGTTTCAGGCTTCAGCATTTATTCCGTGGTGCTGCAATTCATTCTGCCTCTGTTGGAAAACAAAACAAAACTTAATTTAAAGCCTTACATTTTTCAAAACTAAAAAGCAAATTTGAAATAAAGCTTCTAAGTTTTTCTCTTACAGACTTCTTCTTCTTTTTAATCTCTTCCGGTTAGTGACTGATCTCTCTGGTCCATAGTTTGTATGGTCCCAAGCCCATGAGGAGCTGCCAAGTTGCTCATGGTGCGGAAATAGGCAGGCAGCCAGGGTGGCAAGTGTTGGGTTAAGGTGTTGATCATCAAGGAGGAATCAGGGATTCTGAGGTCATAAACCTGACGGGCCAGCAAGGCAGCTTTTATGAGAGTAAGAGTCCCTGAACACGGTGTTTTCCTCCTTTGGTATTCTCCACCTCTGCTGGTGGCTTGCCAGATTTTTCTGGTGTTCAGGTCTGGGTCAGTGGCTCCCAAGAAAAAGTGCTCTTCCAGGAGACCTTAGTGTGTAGGAAGAGAGCGTGGTCTTCTGGCCACAGTGTGGTGGTCCTTACAGTTCTGGACATGGACTCATGCCCTCCTGGGCTTTGAAGCCTTCCTGTGCCCCATGACCTAGGTACCCTGTAGGTCTGGTCAGGGGTGCGAAAAGTGAGGTCATGTTGTAGTCAGCAGGCTCCTTGGCCCTTTGGGGACTCCAAATTTTTAGGTCTGCTAACATGAAGGTGAAAATTCAAAGGCATTGCAGGTGACCTGCCCTTGCTTTAAACGCCTCCTTGTGCTTCCTATCCATCAAGGGCAAGGTCACTTGTGGTTTAGAACTGGGAGAGGCTTCCTTTGCTTGGCAGGGGGACTGGAGAAATACTAGACCCGTGTACAGTGAGGTAGAGACGTGAAGTGATGAGAGAAGAGATTGATTACCCGAGAAATAATTAGGCCTGCAAAACCTGTCGTTCAGTTTGTTGGAAAGACAAGGGCACAGTGGAACCAGATGGGCTGCTAGACCAGTCTCAGTTTGCCGAAGGCTTCTGACCATCTCTGCCTTCCCAGCTGGGTGCTGTGTGGGCTCTTAACTTGGTGCAAGGGAGTGTGTGCTCCGGCTGCCTGGAGTTGAGGCAGGCTGCCAGAGCAGGCCCAGGGAGAGGGAGAAAGAGCAACAGAGACGGGAAAGGCCATATTTAGAAATAGAGATGAACTAGATGTTGTTCCATACATCTTGAGTCCGGGGACCTAATTTCTGATCTGACCTCTCAAGGATGATGCTCCAAGGCCCGATTCATTGGCTTCTCTGTGGGTTTGGGCTCATGAGCCAGGGCCACACCGATGCCTCTCAGACTTCTCAAACTAAACTCCCGATTCCATCCCAGATCGTGTGACACCCCCAGTCCTCTTTATTTTCGGACCCCCCACCCAGTTGCGATCACCCTGATTTCCCTGCCTCCCTCCCAGCCTGTGTATAAACTGTCAGAATGCCTGCACGATACGTCTCCAGATCCTCACCACGGTGGTCCAGGCCCCAGTCCCCACCACCCCCCGCCTGCCCCTAAGTGACAGCTCCCTAGCCTGGTCTCCTCGTTTCCACTCCAGCTGGGCTAGCATCCGTTCCGCCACAGGCCTGCGCAATAGTCTGGAAATGTGCACTGAGCCGCAGGTCACTCTTCTGTCGATATGTTGGAAGGACTGTCCACTGGCCTGAGAGGAGAACGCAGACTTCTTACGAGAGCCCTGCAGGATTCACTCCGGCAGACCCGACCGACTCTCAGGCGACTGCTCTTGTCCTTGTCCTTCCAGCACCTTGAACATATTCAGTTCCGTTCCGGGGTCTTTCCTGTGCTGTTCCTGCGCTTGGAAACGGCGGTCTTCCTTCTCGATGTGGCTGTTCTTCCTTGGATCTTAGCTTGAATGTTCTCCCTCACTGAGGGCCCCTTGGCCACACTGCTTAACACCTGCCTCCTAATAGTTCTCTTTGTTACCATTACAACTCTTTTTACATTTGACTATGATTTTCATTTTTTTTAAAGATTTTATTTATTTATTTGACAGAGATCACAAGTAGGCAGAGAGGCAGGTGGGGGGTTGCAGGGGAGAGGCAGGCTCCCTGCTGAGCAGAGAGCCCTATGTGGGGGCTCGATCCCAAGACTCTGGGATCATGACTTGAGCTGGAGACAGAGGCTTTAACCCACCCAGGCGCCCCTCCTGATTTTTTAAGCAAGATTGATTGATTGATTGATTTGACAGACAGAGATCACAAGTAGGCAGAGAGGCAGGCAGAGAGAGAGAGAGGGGGAAGCAGGCTCCCCACTGAGCAGAGAGCCCGATGTGGGGCTCGATCCCAGGACCCTGAGATCATGACCTGAGCTGAAGGCAGAGGCTTTAACCCACTGAGCCACCCAGGCACCCCCAACTACGATTTTTATTTTAACTCCAGTATAGTTGACGTACAGTGTGATACTAGTTGCAGGCGTACGACAGAGTAACTCAGCACTTCCGTAGGGCGCCCACCGCTCATCACAAGTGTTGCTCCTTCATCCCCATTGCCTTTTCCCCCACAGGGTGGGGGTGTAAGCGTCAGTGTGTTCCCTGTAGTTTGTCTCTCTCTCTCTCTTTTCCCTTTGCGCCTTTGTTTCTTAAATTTCACTTATGAGTGAAATCATACAGTATTTGTCTTTGAAAAATTTTACTGTGAAAAACGCTACTGGTATTTTGATAGGAATTGCGTTAAATGTGTAGATTGCTTTGGGTAATATATGCATTTTAACAATATTTTTTCCACCAGTCTTTGAGCATGGAGCGTCTTTCCATTTCCTTGTGTTGTCTTCAGCTTTTTTCATTCATGTTTTACAGTTTTCAGAGTACAGATCTTCCACCTCTTTGGCTAAGGTTATTCCTAGATATTTTACTATTTTGGGCATAATTGTAAATGAGAATGTTTTCTTAATTCCATTTTATGCTGCTTCATAATTGGTGTATATGAATTTAACAGACTTCTCTACCTTGGTTTTGTACCCTGTGACTTTACCAAATTCATTCATCAGTTCTAGTGGCTTTTTGGTGGAGTCTTTAGGGTTCTCTATAGATAGTATCATGTCACCTGCAAATAGTGAAAGTCTTACTTTTTTCTTACCAATTTGGATGCCTTTTATTTCTTGCCCGATTGCTGTGGCTAGGACTTCCGGTACTACGTTGAATGAAAGTGTTGAATAAGAGAGGACGGCCTTGTCTTCTTGAGGACGTTAGGGGAGAGGTTCTCAGTTTTCCCCCATTGAGTATGATGTTAGCTGCGAGTTTTGCATATAAGGCCTTGATTATGTTGCGATGTGTTCCCTCTAAACCCACTTTGTCGAGGGGGTTTATCATGAATGGATGTTGTACTTTATCAAGTGTTTTTTCCAGCCTATATTGAAATGATTTTATGGTTGTTGCCCTTTCTCTTATGGATGTGATATCATGTTGATTGATTTGTGAGTATTGAACCAGTCTTGCATCTTGGGAGTAAATCCTGCTTGATTGTGGTGAATGATTTCTTTTAATGTTTTGTTGGATTCCGTTTGTTTGGATTTTGTTGAGGATTTTTGTGTCTATGTTCATCAGAGATATTGGCCGGTAGTGGCTCTGTTTGGTTTTGCTATCAGGATGATACTGGCCTCATAGAGTGAATTTGGACATTTTCTTCCCTCTTCTATTTTTTTGGAATAGCTTGAGAAGAATAGGTATTAGCTCTTCTTTTAAATATTTGGTAGACTTTGCCTGTGAAGCCATCGGGTCCTGGACCTTTGTTTGTTGGGAGTTTTTTGATTACTGATTCAATCTCATTGCTGGTAATTGGTATGTTCAAATTTTCTCCTTCTTCCTGCTTCAGTTTTAGTAGGTTATATGTTTCCAGGAATTCATCTGTTTCTTCCAGATTGCCCAGTTTGTTGGCATAGAGGTTTTCATAATCTTATGCAGTTGTTTGTCTTTCTGTGCTATTGTTACTTGTCTTCTTCCATTTATGATTTTGTTTGTTACTTGGATCATCTTTTTTTCTTTTTTTTTTTTATGAGTCTGGCTAAAGATGTATGAGTGTTGTTGATCTTTTCAGAGACCAGCTTCTGGTTTTATCGATCTGTTCTGTTGCTTCTGTTGTTGTTGTTCTTCTGTTGCCTTTCGAGTTTCTGCATCATGTGTTTATGCTCTAATCTTTATTTTTTCCTTTCTTCTGCTGGTTTTGGGTTTTGTTTAGTTATTCTTTTTCTAGCTCCTTTAGGTGTAAGATTAGGTTCTTTATTTGAGATTTTTCTTGCCTCCTGAGACAGGTCTGTATTATTATAAACATCTCTCTTCAAAACTGCTTTTGTTGCATCCTAATGATTTTGGATCATTGTGTTCTCATTTTCATTTGTTTCCATGTAGTTTTTGATTTCTCCTCAATTTCCTGCTTGGCCCATTCATTCAGCAGCATTTTATTTTCCCTTTATGTGTTTCTGCTCTTTCCAGATCTTTTCATTTTTTTGTGGTTAACTTACAGTTTCATAGTGTTATTTTCAGAAAAGATGCATGGTTGGACTTAGATCTTCTTGAACTCGCTGAGACTTGTTTTGTGGCCTAATATGTGATCTCTTCTGAGATGGTCTATGTGGACCTGAAAAGGATGTGCATTCTGTTTTTTTAGGATGGAATGTTCTGGATGTATCAGTTAAGTCCATCTGGTCTGGTGTGTCATACAAAGCCACTATTTGCTTTTCGATTTTCTGTTTGTGTGATCCATCCAGTGATGTAAGTGAGATGTTAAAGTCCCCTACTCTTACTGCACTACTATCAATTAATTCTTTTATGTTTGTTTTTAACTGTTTTATGTATTGGAGTGTTCCCTTGTCGGTGCATAAATGTTTACAATTGTATCTTCTTTTTGGACTGTCCTCCTTATGATTATGTAGTGGCATTCTCTGTCTCATGTTATAGTATTTGTTTTAGGGTCTATTTTGTCTGATATAATTATTGCTACCCTGGCTGTCTTTTGACACCATTTGAGTGACAAATGTTTCTATATCCCCTCACTTTCAATCTTCATGTGTCTTTAGGTCTGAAATGAGCCTCTTGTAAGCAACATATAGATAGGTCTTGGGGTTGTTGCTGTTGTTGTTGTTTTTGGTTATTTTTATTTTATTTATTTATTAGAACAAGCAGAGGGAGCAGCAGAGGGAGAGAGAGAAGCAGACTCCCCCCGAGTGGGAAGCCCTGTGCAGTGCTTGATCCCAGGACCCTGAGATCATGACCTGAGCAGAAGGCAGAGGCTTAACTGACTGAGCCACCCAGACACCCCTTGGTCTTGTTTTTTTATCCACTCTACCACCCTGTGTCTTTTTTTGTTGTTGTTTGTTTGTTTTTTAATTTAAGCTTTTTTATTTAAACATATAATGTAACCCCACCACCCTCTCCCAACCCCTCTCCCCGCCAACCCCCCTCAGTTTGTTTTATGACATTAAGATTCTCTTTTGGTTTGTCTCCCTCCCGATCCCATCTTGTTTCATTTTTTTCTTTTCCTACCACCTTAACCCCCACCCCCGTTGCATCTCCACTTCCTCATATCAGGGAGATCATGTGATAGTTGTCTTTCTCCAGTTGACTTATTTCGCTAAGCATAATACGCTCTAGTTCCATCCATGTCATCGCAAATGGTAAGATTTCATTTCTTTTGATGGCTGCATAGTATTCCATTGTATAATGGACTAAACACTCCAATCAAAAGACACAGGGTGCGTCCATCAACAGATGAACGCACCCTGTGTCTTTTGATTGGAGCGTTTAGTCCATTACATTCCAAGTAATTTTTTTTTTCATTCCAAGTAATTATTGATAGATATGTGTTTGCTGCTGTTTTGTTTCTTGTTTTGTGGCTGTTTTTATAGTTTTCAGATTCTTCCCTTGCTCTCTTTCATAGTTTGTTGGCTTTCTTTAGTGATTCATTTGCATTCCTTGCTCTTCATTCTTTGCATGTATCTGTCACTCGTTTTTGACCTGTGGTTACCATTAGGTTTATATGTAACATCTGCATTAAGTTGTCTGTATTCCGTTGATGGTTGCCTATGTTTGAACCCATTCTCTAATCCTCTCCTGCCCATATTTTAGATGATTGGTGTCATATTTTACATCCTTTTATGAATCCTTGACTTATGTTTACAGAAATACTTATTTTTACTGCTTTTGTGTTTTTTTTGTTTTTTTGTTTTTTTTTTGTTTGTTTGTTTTTGCTTTTTACACTTCCACTTATGGTCTTTCCTTTCCACTCAGAAAGTCCCCTTTAATATTTCTTGTAGGGCTGGTTTAGTGGTAATAAACTCCTTTAGTTTTTATTTGTTGGAGAAACTCTTTATCTCTTCTTTTATTCTGAATGCTAACCTTGCTGGATAGAGTACTCATAACTGCAGATTTTTCCCTTTCAGCACTTTGAATGTATCACGGCATTCTCTCTGGCCTGCAGAGTTTCTGCTGAAAATCCACTGATAACCTTATGAGGTTTCCCTTGTATGAAACTGTCATCTTTTCTCTTGTTGCTTTTACATTTTTTTCTTTATAACTAATTTTTGCCCTTTTTAAAAATTTTATTTTTTTAAGATTTCATTTATCTATTTGACAGACAGAGACCACAAGTAGGCAGAGAGGCAGGCAGAGAGAAAGGGGAAGCAGGCTCCCCGCTGATCAGAGAGCCCGATGCGGGGCTCGATCCCAGGACCTGGGATCATGACCTGAGCTGAAGGCAGAGGCTTCAACCCACTAAGCCACCCAGGCGCCCCAATTTTTGCCCTTTTAATTACTATGTGTCTTTGTATGAACCTCCTTAGGTTGATATTTGGGGGGGAATCTTTGTGCATCCTGGATCTGGATATCTGTTTCCTTCCCCCAATTTAGAATTTTTCAGCTAGGGGTGCCTGGGTGGCTTAGTGGGTGAGGCCTCTGCCTTCGGCTCGGGTCATGATCCCAGGGTCCTGGGATCGAGCCCCGCATCGGGCTCTCTGCTCAGCAGGGAGCTTGCTTCCTCCGCTCTCTCTCTGCCTGCCTCTCTGCCTACTTGTGATCTCTGTCAAATAAATAAAATCTTTAAAAAAAAAAAA
>ML105190.1:60640-135203 GCA_003697995.1 Taxidea taxus jeffersonii
AAAAAAAAAAAAGAATTTTTCAGCTATTATTTCTTTGAGTAAATTTTCTGTCCCCTTCTCTCTCTCTTCTTCTATGATTCCTATAATGCAAATGTTATTATGTTTGATAGAGTCACTGAGTTCCCTAAGACTATTCTCAATTTGCATAATTTTTTCCTCTCATTTGCTCAGCTTGATCACTTTCCATTACTTTGTCTTTTAGGTCACTAATTCATTCCTCTGCTTCCTCTAGCCTGCTATGTATTACATCAAGTGTATTTTTAATTTCATTTATCGTGTCCTTCATCTCTGATTGGTTCTTTTTATCTATTTGTTAAGCGTCTCACTGATGTCCTCTACTCTTTTCTCAAGTCCAGTGAGTATCTTTATGATTGTTACTTTAAGTTCTCTATCAAGCATATTACATCTGTCCATTTCACTTAGGTCTTTTGCTGTGGTTTGGTCCTCTTCCTCCTTTTGGGACATATTCCTCTGTCTCCTCATTTTATCTAATTTCCTGTGTCTGTTTCTTTGTGTTAGGAAAGTCAGCTACTTCACTGTGCAAAATGTTTTATTTTGGTGTAGTCCCAGTAGTTTAATTTTGCTTTTGTTTCCCTGCCTGAGGAGACATAACCTAGAAAAATGTTTCTATAGCTGATGTCAAAGAAATTACTGCCTGTGTTTTCTTCTATGAGCTTTATGTTTTCAGGTCTTACATTTAGCTCTTTAATCCACCTTGAGTATATTTTTGTGTATGGTGTAAGAAACTGGTCCAGTTTCATTCTTCTGCATGTAGCTGTCCAGTTTTCCCAGCATCATTTGTTGAAGACATTAGAAGACATTATCTTTTCTCTACTGTGTCTTCTTACTTCCTTTGTCACACAGTAACTGGACCATATAACAGTTGATTTATTTCTGGAGTTTGTTCTGTTCTGTTGATCTATGGTTTATTTTTGTGCCAGTACCATACTGTTTTGATTACTTTTTTTATTTTTATTTTAAAAAAAATTTTTTTTTTTTTTGGTTATATATAGAGAGAGCAAGCACAGGCAGACAGAGAGGCAGGCAGAGGCAGAGGGAGAAGCAGGCTCCCTGCCGAGCAAGGAGCCCGATGTGGGACTCGATCCCAGGACGCTGGGATCATGACCTGAGCCGAAGGCAGCTGCTTAACCAACTGAGCCACCCAGGAGTCCCTTGATTACTTTTTTTGATGGACTTTTTAAAAAAATTTCTTTTCAGTGTTCTAGAATTCACTGTTTATGCACCACACCCAGTGCTCCATGCAATCGGTGCCCTCCTTAATACCCACCACCAGGCTCACCCAAACCCCTACTCCCCTCCCCTCCAAAACCCTCAGGTTGTTTCTCAGAGTCCACAGTCTCTCTTTGTTCATCTCCCCCTCCAATTTCCCCTGACTCTCTTCTCCTCTCCAGCTCCCCATGTCCTCCATGTTATTCCTTATGCTCCACAAATAAGTGAAACCATATGATAATTGACTCTCTCTGCTTGACTTATTTCACTCAGCATAATCTCTTCCAGTCCCGTCCATGTTAATACAGAAGTTGTATCCTTTCTGATGGAGGCATAATACTCCATAGTATATATGGACCATATCTCCCTTATCCATTCGTCCATTGAAGGGCATCTTGGTTCTTTCCATAGTTTGGTGACTGTGGCCACTTTTTAATAATATTGGCACTTCAGTACATGAGCATGGAATGTCTTCCCATTTGTGTCACCTTCAAATTCTTTCACCAATGTTTGTAATTTTTGGAATACAGTTCTTTCACCTCCTTGGTTAGGTTTATTCCTAGGTATTCCTTTTGGTGCAATTGTAAATGTGATTGTTTTCTTAGTTCTCTTTCTGCTACTTCATTATTAGTGTTTAGAAATGCAACAGATTCATGTATATTAATTTTGTACTCTGTGACTTTACTGAATTAATTTTACCTGTTCCAGTAGTTTTTTTGTGCAATATTTAGGGTTTTCTTATATATAGTATCATGTCATCTGGAAAGAAGGAAAGTTTTGCTTCTTCCTTAACCCATCTGGATACGTTTTATTTCTTTCTATTGACTGATTTCTGTTGCTAGGACTTCTAGTACTATGTTCAATAAAAGTGCTGAGAGTGGACATCCTTGTCTTGTTCCTGATCTTAGAGGAAAAGCTCTCAGTTTTCACCATTGAGTATGATGTTAGTTGTGGGGTTTTTATATATGGCTTTTATTATATTGAGGTATGTTCTCTCTAACCCTACTTTATTGAGAGTTCTTGTCATGAAGGGAACTTTGTCAGTTGCTTTTTCTGCATCTGTTGAGATGATCATATGATTTTTTTTGTCCTTTCTCTTGTTAATGTGTTGTATTCCCTTGATTGATTTGTGAATATTAAACCACTCTTGCATCACAGGAATAAACCCCACTTGATCATGGTGAAAAATTTTTTTTAAAATGTATTGTTGGATTCTATTTGCTAATATTTTGCTGAAGATTTCTCATCTGTGTTCATCAGAGATACTGGCCTATGGTCTTCATTTTTTGTGTCGGTAGTAGGTAGTAGTTTTTTGTTTTGGCTTGTAGAATGAATTTAGAAGCTCTCCTTTTCTATTTTTTTGGAAGAGCTTGAGAAGAATAGGTGTTAACTCTTCTTTGAATGTTTGGTAGAACTCACCTGTGAAGCCATCTGGTCCTGGACTTTTATTTGTCAGGAATTTCTTTGATTACTGATACAATCTAATTGCTAATTAGTCTGTTCAAATTTTTGAACTGGAAGATTCTATGTTTCTAGGAATTTATTCACTTCTTGTAGGTTGTCCAATTTGTAGGCATATAATTTTTCATAGTATTCTCTTATAATCCTTTGTATTTCTGTGGTATTGTTATTGTTTGCTATTATTGGTATAGTTGTTATCTCTTAATGTCGGGGTTTTGTGTTTTTATGCCTCTTTTACTTAGGGTTCTTCTAGCTTCTTGGCTTCATGCATTTGTAGTATCCATCAAACTGGGAGATTTTTCGTCCAGACAGTATGCTGGGGTGATCATAGCGTTCAGCTCATTTATTTCTTCGTTCCTCAGGAGTGACAGTCCTGCATCGACTGTTGTCCAATGTCTCGAAATCATTGTTGCATATATTTTGTATAGTTTTTAGTGGTTTTGGTGATAGGGTAAATCTTGTGTCTCTTCGTCCATATTGACCGGAAGTGGAAGCACGTGGAAACCACTTCTTAAATTGCAGTTAGCTCTCCGCTGCCTACATGATGATGTTCGAACTCCTCGGCTAGTATAGTCAGTTCTTTAGAAGCTGACTTCATGACAACCTCTATCCCCAACTTCACCCGCCTAATTAAAAAATTTGCCAAGTCTTCATCATACCCAAATGTCTTCATCTTCAGGGTGTTGCGCACGCTCTGCCTAGAAAGACTTTCTTCCAACGTAGTCCCCCATCTGACGGAATCCTGCTTGTCCTTTAAGATGTAACCAACTGTCAGTTCTCCTGGTAAACATTCCACAGATCCGTATTCATAACTACTGCCATGTTCCTACACCACTCAGAATACGACTCCTGTGCACTTAAGACACTTCTAATGAGATTCTTACTTTGGCTTTTACACCTGACTGACGTCTTTTAATCTCCTGGAGGGTGTTTACCTCTACGTCTTAGTCACATTTTCATTTCTCAGCCGAGCTCAGTACCTTACTCATAGTGGGTTCTTGGCAAATGTCTACTCAGCAAGTGAACGCCCTGTCACAACATAGAATATTGCTTTCTGAAGATAGTTATTGGCTTGCTTATTTGAGAAACTTGGGAATGATAAATAAGACAAACTAAATAAAACTTGGGCTAGAATGGCTGGCACTGGCTAGCAGGTGTTCCAAATTATGCTTATCAGTGAGGACGCTGAGCAGGTGCTGGTTCCCTTCTGAGGTATTAAAATAATTCATAGACAATATTGTTTTTTCCTCTCTCTCTTTCACAGGTGGTAGAGTTCTGCGAGTGACTGTTGTGAGAAGGAAGCGCAGGAATAGGTTTTCCTTAGGAGTTCCCTGGAGTTAATGTAATCATTTTGAAATCACCGGCTTCAACTCTGAGACGTGGGTACTTCTGGCCTGATGGAAGGCCAGCATCTCAGAGACTTATGACTAAGATATCCCCTGAATTGCCCTGGACTTGTGTAATCAAAATAATGCATCCTGGAGATTCAGTATTCTTGACTGTTCTTGAAAGCTGACAGTTTAGGAAAGGCCAAAACTTTTAGATGCCTACCCTCCAGAATCAGGATGGAGAAGGGGGATCAGCTGTGCCACCAAATAGAACAAGGCCTACGCAACTATGAAGGAAAAACAAAACAAAACACGAGTTTATTATCTTGCTTGCCGGGCAAGGGAAGATATAACACCAAAAAACCTCACCAAACAGTTAACAGGAGTGGGCATGTGAAAGTGGGGGTTAGAGGGATTTACCCAGTGGAATGGAGGTGTCAAGATGGTTGTGATAAGTAATGATTGAAAACTTCTTCTCCGAGTGGACCAGAAGGAGTCTATAAGTCTACATGTGATGCAAGTTCATTGGTCAGAAAAGAGTCTATATTTGGGTCCCCATAAAGGTCTGACATATCAGATTACTCACAGTTGTGTCTTTTATTAGCTTAGGATGGTGGCTTGCTGAACGTTTTTCACAGTTGTGTCTTTTATTAGCTTAGGATGGTGGCTTGCTGAACGTTTTTCCTTGTTTAACAACTTCAGCTGGTTGAAAACAGTTTTAGGAAACTCAGCAAATTTTATTTCTCTTTAGAGTGTGTGACTCTAAGTGGAATAATGTGATTTATCCCACAGAATTTTGGGGGGACACACCTGATCTAGCTTGAAGAAAAGTACAGCATGGGGAAAAGTGAAAAGTCTTCTATTAGGGGAAAGTGAAAGATGTTACAAATCTGGGACTCTCAACAGGTAAAATTTAGCAAATGCTGAAGGAAAGAACTTGGCTTTGGAGTGGAGTAGGCTTGGTTTTGCTTTGCAGTTTAGCCACATGTTAGCTTTATAGATTCATCCAAGTCTCAGTTTTGTGTGTGTGTGTGTGTGTGTGTAAAACATAGATAACAATATCAGTCTCCTGTCACTTACTGGGAAGATCCAATGAAATGATGTATATAAACCACCTTGCATGGTGGCCTTCCTGCTCCTCACGGGATGAACAGTAGATTGCTTGCTTCCCTCTCCTGTGAACTCCCAACCCTGCAACCCCATATATATGAATGCCCCAGCTGTCCCTCCATACCTTCCTGGGCTCCCAGCCTCCTGAGCCCACCCCTCCCTTGCTTGTCCCCCCTTTCCATACATTTCTCCTTTCACTTCTCCCTTTTCCTCTCAATACCTAAAATAATATTTGCAGGCCCGAAGATAACCTTTATTTATAGTCTTCATTCACAAACTAGATTATATTCCAGTACAGCATTCTTCTGCATTATAAGATCCTAAATGCTTAGCGTTGGTAAAATGAGCTGCTTTGGGGAAAAGCAAATAGTCAAATGCAAGTCTAAAGGAGTTTTAGATTTGGGGACATCAGAGAACCAGCATCTTAGAAGCCCAGAACCAGTGAGTATGTCTCCTCTTAATCCCCCGTCTCAAATATAGGGCCCTGTATGGTCTATAGCATAATCCTACTTTTACTCTAACTGTAAAGACCTTGTGTGACAGAGCCGAGAACGCTTTGGAACATTTGATACTCATTGAGCAAGGCTGAATGGCCAAGTATTCTTTCCGGTCACAGGACCAAATGGTCAAGGTGTGGGGATTCTAGGAGACCAAGGGATTAGTGGGAGTATAAACTGTAAACTACTCAAATTCTTATTGAACAAGGTGGAGAACTGGGTACCTTGTTTAATCAAAAGAAATACTATGCCTTTGAAAAGTCGAGGCTTCTGGATCACTGTCCCTAAAACCCGAAGGGCACTGTGAATTTTCTCCAACGTTCTCTTGCCAAATGTAAATTTCTTCCTCATGCCCCTGGAAGATTTCTTCTAGAGCAGTGGCAAAAGTGGATGGTAGATTGTGACTTAGAATGATTGCACTGTTGTTTTGCAACTTCTAATGATTAGTGTTTATATGGAAAGGTCCATCCATGGAAGATGTGAACAGTGTGAACCTTGTTGGGGCATGGGGGTAGGGAGGAGATTGCAGAGTGGGTAGGACAAGTTATAGGATTGGTTATGCTGCAGAATAACAATTTAAAAAAAGAGATCCTGAAATCCCAAGGCTTAGAAACAAGAAGGCTGAGTGGTCTTCTACATGTCCAGCACTTGTCAGTGGGGCATTCTGCTCCAAATGCCCTGGGATGCAAGCTACCCTCTCACTGCTCCATAATCTGGAAAGCACATCCTGTTCCTCAGACCTGCCAACAGAAGTGAGGACTTTCAGCTCCCTCAGCTTGGAATCCACCCCATCCTTTTTGCCCTTATATTGTTACCCTGAACAAGGTAGGGAAGTGAGAAGTCAGGGAGAAAATGGACTACTTAGGGAGCACTGCTGTGTCTCATGTACACCGCTCTGCTGGTCATCAGATATCTATCTGCTTCCTTCTTCCCAATTTTTTAAAAAATATTTTAATTATTTATTTGACAGAGAAAGTAAGAGAGCACAAGGAAGGAGAGCAGCAGAGGGAACAGCGGAGGGAAAGGGAGAAGCAGACTCCCTGCTGAGCAGGGAGCCGGACGTGGGACTCGATCCCAGGACCCTGGGATCATGACCTGAGCCAAAGGCCGTGCTTAACCCACTGAGCCACCCAGGTGCCCTTTTCTTCCCAATTTCGGACCGTCTAAGAGTTTCGTATGATCTTTGCCTCTGGCACCAATTCTCGGACCACCGAGAGCTGTACAGTCGTCACTCTGTTGGGTTACGACCTGACTCCTCTAGGCTGGAGGTCTCAGAAGCAGGAAGACAAGCTATCTGCTGCCCCGGTAACGAGCCCACACACTGGAACAGGAGCAGGTGGGAGGTAACGATCCTATTTTGTGACTGTGAAGTTTTGTGCGTTCGGTCTTCTCACCAGAAAGAGGCGGCTTCCTTCCACCTCCCGGCCTTTCCCTGCTGTCTGGGAGGAGTCTCACATTTCTAAATGTAATCTCTCCTGCTGCAGAATCCTTCTAATTCCCCAGCTTCTCTAGGAACGTCTGCCCACCCATTTGGATGGTTAACCCCTTGTCTCCGTCGATCTCTTCTCTTCCGCTTGAGTGCAGGTCACTGTTGCGTGTCTCGAGCACTTTCCCTGTGCAAAGCCTGATACCCAGGTTGCAAACTGACACAGACGGGGACGACCCAGGATTCTTAGTGGCACTCAGATCCTCCTGGAAATAGGTAGGAAAGAGATGCTGGAGATCACTTTTTGAGCTATTAATCTGTATTTTGTTCATTGTATTTTTTCCTCTCTCATGTATCAGACTCATGATTAAACCCGTCCCATTCCCCGGAATCAGGAGTGTGTGCAGGGCCGAGAGGCAAAGAAGGCTGCTTGGAATCAGAGAACTTTCCTGCCTTTCTCGAAGGTGTAAGTAAAGTGTCTGGTGAGGAGGAGAAAGGCAAGGCGAGAGTGTCTTTGGAAGGAGCAGGCAGGAAGGTTGCCCCGCTGGGAAGAGGTGGTGGCTGGAGCCCAGGTGCTGCCTTGCCAGCATCCCAGGGACGAGGAAGGACCACTCGGGGGCGGGCTCAGTTTGCGTCTCAGGAAGTCCACGGGGACTACCTACCATTACACGTGTCTTACCTTCTCCAAGGTTCGGTCTTTCCTTTCCTCCTTCCCGCCTCCCTCACGTGCTTCCGGGGGGGCTGCTGCGGACAGCGCTCGGAAGTGCTGGGTGGATGCGGCGAGTAAGGAAAGGTTCTTACTCTGGTGGCCCCGAACTCGGCTGGGGGACAAAATTACAATGTGACGACTCAGAAAACAGAAATAGGATCTAAGCGGTCTGAGAGGAAAGGAGATGGCCACCCCTCATGCATCGCTTCCTTCTCTCCCTGCAGTGAACCGTTCCTTCTTCCTCTAGTGTTAGGGTCTCCTGAGCCCTTACCTCAAGCAGTCCTTTGACCCTTTGCTTTCTGAGATGCATTCTCTGTCTCCTGTCTGCATTTCTTTCTGTCCAACAGCTGGAGAAGTTTATCATGGGTTTATTCGTGTCCTCTAGTGTTCTTCAGATCTTAAAAATGTAGGTAAAAAATGAATTTATTGAAAAACATTTGAGCAGCTCATAGATGTGGGAGGGGGAAGCTGAAAAGTCATTCTTGGAAAATGGCTTAGCAGGAGTTACGTTCCCACCACTTGAAGAATCTGGGTCTGACATCTCCATGGGTGCCTTGACACTAGGGAGGCCGTTGCTGTGAATCATTTCTTAACTCGTTCTGCGTCTTTGAGCTCCTCCTTTAAGACTCAGAGTCCTGAGCAGAATCATCGGATGGACCTGGTCTTGATGGGGCCGTGTTACTGGCTTCTAGGCTCCCATGTTGAGAAATGGGGCCCTGCTTCCACCAAAATCCATGAACAGGTATCTGGTGGCCAAATATATATACATACATAAAGTCTCTTTTCAAGTATCATGACCTGCCTGTATCTCATCAGGAGACTCCAGCTCATCCCAGATCCATAACTCTGGTTCTGACCTCTCTCCCCTGCGGTGTCCTCTCTTTCCAGGTGCATTCAGAGCCTCCCTCTTGGATGCTCTGTGGTACTCCAAGCTGACATAGGCCGGGCATATCATCTTCCTTCCCTTTCTCATACTCTCTTTTGCTTCAAGGATCACGTGGGAAATGAGTTGAAATGCAGATTCCCTGGATTCACGCCACCTCCCCAATTCTGATGCTTGGCCTCTGGAGCAGGGCCCAGGTATCTTCAAGTTTTACCAGATGGCACATCTAATTTTTTTAAAGATTTTATTTATTTACTTGAAACACAGAGAGAGAAATCACAAGTAGGCAGAGAGGCAGGCAGAGAGAGGGGGGGGAAGCAGGCTCTCTGCTGAGTAGAGAGCCCGATGCGGGACTCGATCCCAGGACCCTGAGATCATGACCTGAGCCGAAGGCAGAGGCCGAACCCACTGAGCCACCCAGGTGCCCAGCACATCTCATTTTGATAGTGGTAATGGCTGTTCTCTTTGAGAAGCAGGGTTCTCATCTGTTACAAGCTCTTACCAACTTTTTTTCTGTCACATCTCTCAGATTTTCCCGTTCTTGTCCTCAAAACAATATGCCTTCACTATTGCAAATAATGTCTTTGAACCACCTTTGCCTATTACTGGCTTTATTAGCGGACTGTCCCTCCATCGCTATCATGGAACTTCTCATAGGCCTCTCTGCTTCTGCTTGGCGATAGCCTCAGGGGGACAGAGGGAAACTGCCTTCTGCTTTCCACTCCCTTGAGATTTGGCTGTACTTCCAGAAGCCGGGTTTCGCATGACTGCTCCCAGGATACGGCATTAGATGCCTGGAAAGGCACGGGTCCTGGCTGATTGGCGTGGATGCTGCCCGTAAACCGCAGGATCTGATGCCAACCATCTGGTCCTGATCCTCATCTACGGCGACTCTGCTGGGGCTTCTGGGCTGCAGCCCAGCAGGCGGTCGCTAAGGCACCCCTGCACGCGTCCCACCGCCGGCCACGGTAGTCGTCGGAATGACCGCCTGCAGAGGGCGCGCTGGCCGTGACCTGCCGTGAATACTCACTCCTTCATTCGGGCAGATTGAGATGGAGCCCGTGTGATTTCCTTGGGCATCTTTCTTTCCAGACTCACTAGTGTGTTTATAAGTTTGTTTTATGCCATGGAGCTGCCTCTGTGAAATCATTCAAAGCGTTTTGCCATTGTTTACTCCCCTGGAACGAACAGTCTCCGGTAAGCAAGGGGCTAGAACAAGGAGGCTGCTTCCTTCCACACTGGCAGGTTGGTTTTTTTTTATTAGGAGTATTACACAATTTTCCTTTCTCCTGTGCTTTATATATTGATACGGCTTTATGTCTTTTCTCATCTTGAAATTTTCTTTATAGATTTTAATTTAAACGTTGAAGAGGGAGATCTCAATTTCCTGGATTCTTTGACCTCTGAGTTAGAAGATGGTCGTAGTAGTAAATCATTAGAGGCAGAGAGGCGAAAAAGGGCCATTTGTTCTGGGACAATTCTACATCATAGATTTGACCTCAGACTTACAAGAATGCTAAACACCACAAAGAGAAGCATATGTGAGCTCTGCTCCTGACCTTGACCAAGGGGTCGCATTGTCTAATGCGGCCTGTCAGAAGCGCGCAGCATCCCCGCTCCTTTGCTCGTGGCAGAGAAGTGCACCTCCTGACTAGATCCGAGAGACGGGCGGTGTAGCCGAAGCTCGGCGCAAAGGCCGGGCGCTACCTATTTACTTAACAACTGTGGCATGTACGAATCTAAGCTCACAGACTCCCATACAGGAGAAGTATCGCCTTCAAGTTCTCTAAGTCATTCTGATTTTGTTGCTAAACATCTGTCTCTCTAAGCCGCCAAGGAATTCAGTGTCCTACCAAGGGCTTCTCAAGGTTCTGGGCTTTATACTGTCGAGACTACCGGTTTTCTGTCATCTGTTCACATGTGTCATCACCGAGTCATTTACTGTCCCTGTCTACACATTCCCTGTTGGCCTGAGAGCGCTCCCTGGGGGGGGGGGGATCCCTGGCCCCTGTCAGCACTGTTTCCTCCTCTCTGAGGCCTTGCTGCTTCTCTCCTGACACGGTCCATTCCCCCCGCACAGGACACTCTTTCTGTCTCTCACAAAGCTCCTTCCTTTGTCTGCTTCTCTAGTCCACTCTGCTTTTTTCCCTCAACCCAGACTTCGTTTACCTTTTCTTGAGAACAGGGAGGACCAGGGCTCAGGGAGTGAGCGGACATGCTGGCACCCCATCCTTCCAGTGTAGCGAAGGAAAGAAACCTGACGAAGTCTGATCCTAGAAGGCTTGCATGCTAACACGTGAGCACTGGTTCAGTTCCTGCTATGTCTAAAATCCGCAGTGTTCGTTCTTCTCGTGGATTGGAGCTGACTCTGTGGTAGACACTCCGCAGAGCACTGAGGGCACATCGTAGTCCTTGCCAACATCAGCAGGGTTCTGGGGGGCAACCAGCAAAAACTAACTCGTCGATTTAAGCCAAAAGCCTCAGGGACGTTTCTCCCTCCAGAATAAAAAGAGCAAATGAAATGATGTGTGCAGTCAGCCAGATGAATGAGTTCTGAGAATAAGTGGGCAGAGAAGAGAGTGAAGAAATAAGGCGGGCCAAGACTGGAGAAGGAGAAAAGGACACGAAGATGAATGATGCCATCTCCGCTCCGACGAGACCTCCGTGCACCTGCGTGCGCACAGTGAGGAAGTCCGTGCGAGGCAGAGCTTGGTCACGGTTCCTCCTGGAAGCAGCTCTGGTGTTCCTAGAAGGCAAGTTGGTTTGGAGCACCGGGGAGGCTCTTGGCGCCGACGCCGGGGCAGAGCTGGTGTTGCAGGCCTCTGCTCCCAGGGCAGGAGGACAGGCTGTCTTTTTTTTTTTTTTTAATTTCACTTTTTTTATTTACTTGATAACTTAATAATGCTTCATAACAGAGTTGGCTAATTATGCAAATGATAGTTTGTAATTTGTCCAGTGTTACGTACAACAGATTTTTAGAATAGGGAGGTTAATAAGGGAGATGCCTACTGTGCCTCATGCATGTGCTGTGTGCTCTGTGAAAGCACCAGCAAAAACTACAAAGCAAGTAAGAGCCGCTGAGCCTCACCGGATTGCCTGCTTCTCATTCTCCCGGCTGTCCTTGTAATAGAAATGTTATAGTTCATAATGAATGTGCTGCAGTAAAACTTTATGGCTTCGTTATTGTAAACCAGATTCAAGATCTACAGTAAGAGTGAAACATTCAGAGATTTGCATTAATGAAGGCTACACAGAAAACCTTCAGGAGGATTTGTGTGGATCCGATATTTAGCACATTTTTGTGCTTCCCACTCTTACAGAAAAATAAAAAATGATCATTTAAGACCAAAATATAAATAAAGTAGGCAGAGGAGCAGGCAGAGAGAGAGAGGAGGAAGCAGGCTCCCCGCCGAGCAGAGAGCCCGATGCGGGGCTCGATCCCAGGACCCTGAGATCATGACCTGAGCCGAAGGCAGAGGCTTAACCCACTGAGCCACCCAGGTGCCCCAGGACAGGCTGTCTTGCATAGCGAGCGGAGCATCCTAAATGGAGAAATCACTTTAAAATTTTCTACCTTGCAGCCTTGCCTTGTCAGTGATAAAATGTCCTACCTGAATTTGGAAGGAACCTCCGGATGCCGTATGAGTTTTATCGGTCATATTGAACATCTTCCGGAGAATGCCATCTCCATGGGGCCAAACCCAAGTGATAGATCCAGGCATGTCCAGATGCAGTTTGACCTTGAAGCTGTCTCCTTGCCATTGATCAGGGCAGTTGTGTTGGCCGCGTGTGCTGTCCGTCCTATTGACCTTGCCGGAGCTTGCGTGCTTGTGTTAAGTGTCATGGCCATCTAGACACCAGCGATACGTGACAAATCTGGAAGAATGACTTATGAGGGTTATTTATCCGTATTTTAGTCTCACTGCTGTAAATGCATCTGCAAGAACGGAAGCTCTTTTTCCTTTGCGGAAGCTCCATTTTCCTCATCCCCGCACCAGCACTGCCTCTACACAGCAGGCAGGGATTTGAATTCAAGACCCACGTCAGGGTCTGTCTTGCCTCTAGAGCAGAGGTAGGAGGAAGGTTTCTCCTCAGATTACTGAAATGTGGTAACAGGAGGAGGAAGGTTAAGGGCGCTGAACAGGCCAGCCCGGCGCCGGCGGCTCGCCGTACCGAGGGTTCTCGGCCCCGGGCAGGACTGAGTTAGACTTCCTCAGCGTGAGGGCAGGCGAGGGCCCTGAATCTGATTGAGTTGGATTCAGATATTATCATCTCCTGTTACAAATCAAGAAAACAACCTGAAAAGTAGTTGCAGGATTCCCATAAGGCCACGTGAAGATGAGGAAACAGAGTTTCGGTGTGAATTCTGTGAATACTTCAGGCTTTTTGACATTGCCGTGGCCGAGACCGCTGCTGTCCAATGGAACTTTCTGGGTGGGCAGAAGTGCTCAAGGGCTGTACCGTCCGCTCCAGTAGCCACCAGCCATACATGGCTATGCCAACTTAATTTTAGTTATTAAAATGAAATAAAATTAAAAACTTAGTTCTTCAGCCACTCCAGCCACATTGCAGGTGCTTGATAGGCACATGTGGCTGCCATATCGGGCAGTTCTGGAACCAAGAGTCTCGTTTCTTGGCAGTTTCTCTAGTTGGGATTTGGGAAATAGTTTTCAACTTTTGTGTTAAGTCTGCCTGACTAGAAGGAGCTGCTTCAAGAACTCTGTTGGGAAGGACAGGGGGTCCTACTTGGATACAAGGGGAAAGAGTGCAGCGGATGACAGCGTGAGGGGAGGAGAGAGCTGCCGTGGCGGGCCTCTCACCTACTCACCATTTCCTATTTTAAACGTTTCCTCACATTAGAGGGGAAACTCTTCACCCGACTCGGTTCCTATGTGGTCCAGTTTCCCATGTGTTTGGATCATCTGTGTCTGGGAGACATCTGTTCTCACTCTCCATAGAGGGGGGGATCCTGAACTTCACGCCCCATTCCCCCCAAATCACACTCGGTCCCATACATACCGCACTGTCGCGGGAGGAGACTCAGGGACATGGGGCCAGGCAGGCCAGTTTTGGTTAAAAGAAGTAAAAGGGGAAGGAGGAACCACTGGTCAAATTCACGGATTCTCTTTGCAACTAAGAACAGTTGGCAGCATCAGAAGAGACGTTACATGGCCACGGGCTGTTATCTTCCTTCCTTTGAACCCAGGGATGATTTTCTACTGGTCATACGTCATGGCTCTTTGGAAGGATTAAATGTATTGACCCCCTCCTGTAGTATTTCCGTAGTTTGCTCAAGGACCTTGGGGAAGGATAAAAGAGAGTCCTGTAGCCTGGATTTCTTTTTGAGGAAAGGGACAAATTCGTTATTCCTCTTACTGTGTGTGAGTCTGTGCTTTCCCCGAGGGACACGTGTTTCTTTTTTTTTTTTTAAAGATTTTATTTATTTGAGAGGGAGAGAGATTGGGAATGAGAGGAGAGAGGTCAGCGGGAGAAGCGGACTCCCTGCTGGGCAGGGAGCCCGATGCGGGACTCGATCCCAGGACTCCAGGATCATGACCTGAGCCGAAGGCAGTCGCCCAACCAACTGAGCCACCCAGGCGCCCTGGGACACGTGCTTCTTACAGTCAGGACCCTCTGTAGAGGAGCGCCTGGCACACTGGGTGACGAAAGCTGACACACAACGTAGAGTTTCTGGAGCTGGAACTTAACAGAAAGTCTTGTATTTAAGACTACCCCAGCGCTCCACTCTCCGACTTTCCTATTCAGTGGCTACAGGAAGGTTCTCGGGGCCAGGAACCCAGTTCAGGTTGAACCGCCCGCAGCTACCAGAAACCCCTGGTGTTCTGAGGATGACATCCGGGCCGGCTCCCCGTTGTCTCAGTCCTCCATTGTGAGGGCACTTCACGGGGTAGGGTGGGCATCTTGAGCTGAAAGTATGGATGTAAGTGTTAACTCTGTGTGGCCAAGTTAAAAATGGGGCTCTCTACACTGTATCCACACACACACACACACACACACACACACGTGTACATAGAGCATATCCACGTGTACATGGGTTCATGGTTAGCCAATACATAGTCTACATTTTAGCAAGACTTGGCTGCCCCCTGGTGGAGGAAATTCTCCAATATGTGCATTTCAATATTGAACAAATAAGCCAGACGCATCTGTCCTTAGCTAACTATCTGTTGGGCTGTCTGGGAAAATGTTCTGGAATAGTTTGGTGGCCTTCGGGGAATTAAAGACTTTCATGAGCCTAACTGTGTTTGTGGTGTGTCTGCGGAGTTGAGGGCGTGTCTGTGGGGTCCTGTCTGTTGCCAGTGGGATTACTCATGAGCAAACCAGCCTCTGGCACCGGAGCTCGGGTCTTCTAGGGTTCTCCCCAGCCGTGAGATCGTGCAGGTTTACACCAGCTCAGCGAACAGCTCGGAGGCCTGGATTGCCGGCGTTCTTGCTGCAGGATGGAGCTACAAGAGAATCCCGTCGATTCCATCCGGATGTGAAATCTCCTAGAAACCACCCACTCCTGGGGCACATCTCGTGGAGCAACTGGGAGCAGGAAAGAGCTCTCGTTTCCCTTTAGGAGATGACAGCCGTGTAAGGTAGGGCGGAAAAGCGGGCAAGAAAGCTAAAGCAGTGCTAGGCACCTGAGAGACTTTGCTTAAGTTGCTGTCTTCCTTTCTGATGTCTTAAAAAAGGACCTACACATGCCCCCGGAAAGTGGTCTCGTTGCCTTTGAGTTCTGGCACTATTCAGGATACAAGGAAGACACTTGGATTTTGTAGAATGATTAGTATAATAATATGTTGGATCATACTGAGACCCCTTCCCAGATGTCCTTGGCTCCCTTCCCCAGGCTGCTTGGTCCGTGAGACTGCCACGGTCCCCTCCCCTGACACCGCCGTCTGCCTTGTTCTGCCGCAGGGTTCCGGGGTCTATCAGGTCAGGCGTGGGCACCAACACTGCCCTTCTGCCAGAGAGGCTGAGGCAGCCATCAGTGGAAGGCCCTGGTTTCGGTGACCCCAGTGGCTGCCTGGAAACCCTAGTGAAAATCGGGAGAAGGTGCACGGGCCCGGCTTGTAGGCGAAGGGCCGAGCTTGTGAGGAGGCCGTGGGAGAGCACAGCGCTCGCAGCACTGGCAGCAGTGTGGGAGCGGCCGGGAGAGGGAGACCCAGGGCAGGTGACACGCGGCCTGCTAGAACCATCTGGAGCCTTCGCCGGACGCCGCTTGGCTAACACAGGAGTCACACAAGCAGGCTTGCATCCAAAGCAGGTCACTCTGGCTTCAGTGTGGAGACACGATGGGAGGGAGACAGAACCTGAGGAACAGAGACGAGCGGGGAGGTGTGGGCTGGGCAGCTGGCGTGCGCTGGGGAGCCCCGAGGGCCCGGGTCTGGCTCTGCCATGAACTTTGCCCGAGTGCTGGAAGCTTCTGGCTGCGCCGTGTGCTTATCTGTGAATTGGAGTTAAAACTTCCCGAATCTGAGCCTTATGTTCAGAATTAGTAAAACACACTTGCTAACTAAGAGATGCTTCTGGAACTCCGCTTGGGCGTGGGGGGTGCGGGGAGCGGGGCGTGGCGGCCGTGGCATGGGGGCCAGCGTGGCCCCCTCTGGCGGTGCCCACAGGCCCGCTAAGCACGGCCGCCACCAAGTCCATCCCAGGCCCGGGAACCCGGTGATGTCTCGGGACACAGGGGGGCTTATCTCAACACAGTGTGTCCACGGGTTAAGGATGGAGCCAGAGCTATTTCTGGTAATAGAAATGTTGACACCAAATGGCTGGCAGCGGCTCGGAACAGCAGCGCGGAGAGGTACCAGCTGGCATTAGCTTCCCGCTGAGTTCCGCACGTACTCCAGCAGGCTGATAAACATTGTAGTTAACAGTCCTGGAGCGGTGCTGGGTTCCTACAGTACAAACAGGTGATGGGTTTGGAATGCAGTTTGAGCCTAATCATCTGGGTGAGGTTATTCCAGAGTTGACTCATTTAGCAAACCATTCTTAAAAAGTGCTAATTAAAGATTGCCTGAGGTTATCAGTTTGCTGCCAGAAAGAAAAATGGGCAGAGAAGGGTTTCAGTCTGGCTAATTACTGAATAAAGCATAAGACTTGATTGCCATGGCGGGTAATTTTTTAGATGGGGATCTTTTCTCGGGCACGTCTTGTTATTTGGGGAGTAGGTACCGAAAGACTAGAAGGACGTAGTGCCTTAGTGGTTCATTTTGCTCATCAGCACATCTAGAGCCTTAGGGCGAGTCCATCCTTCCATACTGGACTGAGGAGCCTCGGGGCCCGGCTGACGGTCTCCGAAGGCTGAGCTGGCCGAAGCCCGCCACCCAGAGCACTGGTCATCACGTCCGTTTTCATCAGCAGCGCCTGGTGCTTCAGTTAGAGCAATTAGTGTGCGGCGCTGGGGGGCTGGTGTAGTTCTTCCTGGTGCTTTTCCACTTCCCTTAGAGTATCCTGAAAGTTAGTCATCTCCAGGAAATCTCGGTAAGAATTAGACTGTAAGCTCTAAGCAGACACACACCACGTTGGTCTCATTCCGTGTTTCTCTCCCAGATCTGGCCCGTGGGAAGTTCTCCATAGGCGCTTGCTGAATGCAGGAATCCAGTATGCGCCAGGTGTTGTTCTAGGGCCTTGGGTTGCATCGGCGAATAAAACATACCAGCAGGAAGGAGAGAGAGAAAGTAGACAAACAGATGATAGGGAGGCTAGAAGGTGACAGATTCTTCGGAGAAAATAATTAAAGCAAAGTAGCAGGGATGCTAAGTGCCAGGGACGGGGTGGGCTGGAGTGGGGTGGTGGGCATATTTCTTTATTAAGTGGCATGCTTCAGGTAGGTCTGCTTGAGAAGGCGAGACTGAGGAAGGATTTGAAAGTGAGGCAAGGGTGCCGGCCAGGTGGGCATCGCGGAGGAACGTCCCAGGCAGCGCAAAGCCCTCCAGCAGCCGTGGGTGGGCCTGGGGGTGTTTGAGAACAGCAGGGAGGCCCGTGAGGCTTGAACGGAGTGAGCAGGCGGCCGGTACAGAATGAGAAAGAGGTTGTGGTCGGGGGGTGCGGCCAGATCATCTGGGGCATTGGGGCTGGTCCATTTTAAGGACTTTGGCTTTTCCCCTCAAGTACTGCAGAGCTTTGTGTGGAGAAATGGAATGACTGGTTGTGACTCCCGGGCTGAGAATAGGAGAAGTAGTGGCCCCTGGCGCGTATCTGCATTCAGATGAGAGGGAGCAGGGGCTTGGGCCAAGACAGTAATGGCAGAGATGGTGAGAAGTGGGCGGATTCTAAATACATTTTGAAAGTCGGGCTACCAGTTGTGGGGGAAAGAGGAGACAGGGATAACTCAGGGAGTTGGGCTCGAACGCCTGCAAGGATGGGATTGCCATCAGCTGCGGTGGGGACGGCCATCGTTGCAGCGGGCTTGGGGCCACCACAGGGTTAGCGGGGGGCATGCTGGGTGGGAGGAGTCTTGGATATCAGAGTGGAGATGCCAAGGAGACAGTGGGACAGGTGACTCCACACAGACGCATGAGGCCCTAAGTACCAGGTGAAATCACGAAGAGGGAGAGCAGATAGTGTAAAAGAAAAGAGGGAGGAGCACCAGGCTGGTGCAGTCGGTTAAGAATCCACTCTTGGGGGCACCTGGGTGGCTCAGACCATGATCTCCAGGTCCTGGGATCAAGCCCCATGTCGGGCTCCCAGCTCAGTGGGGAATCTGCTTCAGTCTCTCCCTCTGTCTCTCCCCCTGCTTGTGCTCTCTCTCTCAAATGAATAAATTTAAAAAAAAAAAAAGAAGGAGAATAATAATAATAATCCAACTCTTGGTTTCAGCTCAGGGTCATGAGACTGAGCCCCAGGTCCGGCGCCATGCTGGGCATGGACCTTGCTTGGGATTCTTTTTTTTTTTTTTTTTTAAGATTGTATTTATTTATTTGACAGAGATCACAAGTAGGCAGAGAGGCAGGCAGAGAGAGAGGGGGAAGCAGGCTCCCAGCTGAGCAAAGAGCCTGATGCGGGGCTCGATTCCAGGACCCTGGGATCATGACCCAAGCCGAAGGCAGAGGCTTAACCCTTTGAGCCACCCAGGCGCCCCCCTGCTTGGGATTCTTTCTCTCCCTCTGCCCCTCCGCCTCCCTCGGTCTACTGCCCCCCAGCACTCTCTCTCTAAAGAAAAAAAACAAAAGGAAAGAGGAAAGACTGACCTAGGAGCAGTGCGTTGGGGCTGGGGGAGAAGCTTCTAGAAGGTGAAGAGAACAAGCGACCAGGGAGTTAGAAGCAAAACGAGGAGAGGGTGGTTTCTGGAAGGGAAGGGAACATGGTCGTTGTGTTAAATATTCCTGCTAGGTAGTCAAACCAGGACTGAGGCTTGATGACTGGCTTTCCCCATCGGGTGCCGTGTTGCCCTTGAAGACCGTGGTTTGGTGGTGTGGGCGGGGGGCAGGGCGTCACCCCAAAGTGGGTTTAAGAGAGAAATGGGAGGAGGGGAATAGGAAAAATTGCATGTATTTAGACAACTTGAGAGGAGTTTAACCACAAAGGAAAATTTTAAAGAAATGAAGTGGTAGCAGATAGAGGAAGTGGAGTCAGTAGAAGAATTTAAGATGGTTTTGTTTGCTGATGCCAGAGGGGTGGTCCAGGGCCGAGGAAAAATTGGTGATGTCGGGTGACTGGATTAAGGACATGTTGTCTAATTGCTGGACACCATGGAGGACCCACTAAAGAACAGCATATACGTATGTTTGTACATATTTAACTTAAAATGAGGCCAGCCGTCACGGCTGTGTGTTTTTCTCTAGCTATCTTCTGGTGCAGAGGAGGCAGAAATTTGGACTTCCGCAGGGTTTGGGCTTTGCAAGTGAGCACAAGGGAGGGTTGAGGGTGTTAGGATGGGTGTGATTGTAAGGACCGACATGGAATTCAAGGAGGAGGTGCTCTGTAATGTTTGCTGAATGAATACCCGATGGAACGAAAAGTTGAAATTTCATTTAAAAGAGAGAAAAGTGTGTGTTTTAGAAGAATGGAATAAATGCTCTCCCTCAGTGTCTGAGAAACTACAGAATGAATCAGATAGTCGGGGTCTCCATGCTGGGGGCCATCCGATGTCCTGGGTCTGTCTGTCTGCATGCTCCTAGTCGTCAGTGCCGTGGGGAATCTGACCGTGCCTGCCTCCGTGGGTCCCTTTGGGCCTGTCTGCTTGTGCGAATGTCTTTGTAGTGTTGGGAAGTGCTTTTTTTTTTTTTTATATTAAAGTGTGACAATGCATTTTTTTTTAAAGATTTTATTTATTTATTTGTTAGAGAGAGAGAGCACAGGCAGAGAGGCACGCAGAGGCAGAGGGAGAAGCAGGCTCCCTGCCGAGCAAGGAGCCCGATGTGGGACTCGATCCCAGGACGCTGGGATCATGACCTGAGCCGAAGGCAGCCGCCCAACCAACTGAGCCACCCAGGCGTCCCGACAATGCATTTTTTATTACCTATATTTTAAATAGTACGGTCATTCAAAAAATAAAATGTTATTGAGCATGCTTATTTTCTTTAAAAATACAGGAAAAAGACAGAAGTAGATAGAAGAAAAAGTTACCTACAATTTCATTAGTCAAAGCTAACCACGGTAAAAATTTAAATATATTCTCTTCCAGTGTTGTCTGGTATTCCTGTCGTAGTGACCAAAAATGACCCTGGGCACGGTGTCCTTTCTGCTCTTCCCACCGGCCGGGGACGGACTGCTGCAGGCGCAGCGGGCTCGCCCGTCGTGTCCCGGCTGGAACCTGGTCTTGCCGCGCCCAGGGGGTTAGGAAAGGAAGCGACTGCGTCGCTCTGCTCCCCCCGCCTGCCTCACCTGGAGTTCAGGTCTTCTGGTGCCTGCGTTCCCATCCGCCGGCAGCCTCTCCTCTCGCGCGTCGCCGGCGTCCCCGCTCTCTTGCGCTCAGCCATCCCTGCAGTGGGGGCCCGTGTCGGCCTTGCAGGAGACCCTCAGATGTGTGGTAGAGGACAGCCGTGTGTCAGTCTGGAGAGTCCCGCCGAACTGGGTTTTGTCCCTTACTGGAAGTCACCTCGTGGTCGTGATGAAGCAGCCCAGGGTGCGGCGGTCTCCCGCTGGGACTTTGGCCCCCCGGAAGCAGGCGGACTCATTTCCAAGCCCGGCAGACGGGAGCGGCCGGTCGTCCGCGAGGCCCGGGGAGTGCGCTGCCAACCGCAGGACAGTGCTTCTGAGCGCAGTCGAGGCGGCGGGGGTCTCGGGGCCTGACTTCACGTAGGTCTGCAGGTCTGCGCCAGCTCTCCCGGGGACGTGCCCAACATAGCGTCTCGGAGCCTAGAGGCTGGGACCCCACGCGTGTGTGTTAAGCCTTGGGCTGAACCCCGGCGTGCTCGTCCTGGCGAGGGGTAGGGGTGCATTCTGCGGTTGTCTGATGGCAAAACTGTCAGATTCTTTTTTATGTTAAGATGAAATGTGCCTCCCATAAAGCCTCCAAAAGGTATATGGTATATTCTATATACCATATATTCTATCTGGTATATGGAATATTTCTAGACGGCCAGAATAGGAATAAATGGGAAGTATAGTAACTTGGGGCTTTTGTTACTCTGAATTTGTAGTCAATCCATTCATCTCATCCCCTCCCACTCTACTGTTACCTGATTTTTTTTTTTAAGATTTTATTTATTTATTTGAGAGACAGAGATCACAAGCGGACAGACAGGCAGGCAGAGAGAGAGGAGGAGGAAGCAGGCTTCCCGCTGAGCAGAGAGCCCGATGTGGGGCTCGATCCCAGGACCCTGAGATCATGACCTGAGCTGAAGGCAGAGGCTTTAACCCACTGAGCCACCCAGGTGCCCCTATTACCTGATTTTTGTGCTCTGGATGTTCAGCTCTTATAAATTACACACCTACCCAGGAAAAAGGTTAGCCTTAGAGCAACTTGTGGCCAGCTATTTGTTCGTGAAGACAGGCGTGAGTAACGGTGGCATCAGGGTGATTAATGCCCTTTATGTATTCATGTGGACACACAATTACTAGCAAATCTCATTTAGAGAAGAAATTGTAAAAATGAGTTGTGTCCACTTAAAATTGAGAGCAAGGTTTTTTTGTTGGAAAACTCACTTTCTCCCTTAAAAAAAAAATCTTTATCCCACTCCCATTTAGCCTTAAAAAGAATATATTGGCTTCTTCATGATTTAATCTGTGACTTTTTCCTCATAAAGTCATTGTCCAGTGCCGCTGGCATACAGATATTCAAACTGACCGTGTTGCTCAATTCCTTGCAATGGAGTTGAATAAAAACTTGGATTAAAAGGTCAACTTTAAAATATGCACAATAAATTCACCAACGAAAAGCTTCCCAACAACTTTCTGCACCATTTCTCCTCATCTCATTACTCATGTAGGCTCCCTGAATTTTAAGGCCTGCAAGTAAAAGAGCAGAATGTGTAGACCATTGGGGTCTAGGAAACTTTTTTTCATGAATAGGCAATGAAAAGTAGAGTGGAAAATATTTCTTAAATTAATGAAGTTGACACAGTAGAGAGAGAATTGGCAGACATTTAATATTTCCTATGGTATAAAAAAAAAAAAGCAAAACCTCTCTATTATTTAAAAAAATCCCTTACTCTATACCCTTCATATATTTGGTCCCAAAGCCATAGTACTGAAAGCCTTGCTATTTTTGAGATGATTATTTTTCTAATTTTATAACAGACGATAGTAAAACCATTGGGGTTATCCGGCAGGAGCTGGTGGGACAAGGTATAGGAATTTCTATGTGAGTAGAGTGTCTTACTCACTCTATTTAACATAGCCTGTTCATGGGTTCTGCAGATATTTGCAGAGTAACTACATAAATAAGATAGGAAGACAGGTTTTTTGGATAAGGTAATTCTTTTAAATAAAAATTAATCCCTTTGTGGCATTTATACTTTTTAAAAAGTTAGTTAACAGTGTTACCTATTAAGAGAGAACACTGAGTCAGAATCATAAATAATGAGGTTTAGTATGGGTAATTCAGTTGGAGATAACATACCATCTTTTTAAAAATCGTTTTAGACTCCTGAGGCTAATTTCTTGTGCATGCTGCAGGTGTACTGTGTGAACAAGTAGATGTAAACACAAAGAGAATATCGGAATTGAATGTCATGGTTTCCAAGTATTTCAAAATAACATACATTCTTGTCTGCAGTCTCCTTCAACTTTGGACAGCCAGGGTTGTTCCTTGAGCCTCCAAAGCTGAAAATAGGTCCAGCCACAAGATTTCTAACTCTGAAAAACTTGTTAATCTCATTCTTTCCTATTTTTTTTTTCCTGGCAATTTAGGCCAATCACACATGCTCTTTTCATTTGTTTTGACCTTGATTCTTTTAGTCCCTACTGATTTCCCAGACTTCTGTCCTTTCTTGCCTCATGGCTTTCATTTTTCCTTCCCTGTTTCAAGCAATTTAAAATTCCTTGGCCTTCTGAGTTTGTTACTAGCTGGGCTTTGCTCTGGATGAGGTCTGTAAGCCAGGCCTTGGTGTTTTGAACATTGTTTCCTTTTTCAGATATGGGAGTGGACAGGTCTATATTAACCCGGTCTGTCCAATCTAGAATTGGGGATTTTATCTTTCAGATCGAGGAATCTATTTCAGTGAAACTTGAGCAGATCTACTTAAATCTTAGGTAATTTGGGACAGGAAGGGAAAGAATAGCAGTTTCCAGGGACTCGGGAAGCCACGCACTGTTCCTGGGGTCTGGGTACAGGTGGGAGGCTCGTTGGTGCACCAGTGCCACCACACACGATTTCCTGAACACCCGCTGCAGACCAGGAACAGATACAGTGAATCACGAAGTCCATGCTCCCAAGGGGTTTGTAGTCTAGCAGGGGATTCACTGTGGTAAGCAGCTAAGCACAAAATTAATTATGCCTCTCAGGTGGGACTCTGTTCAGTTCTGCAGAATTGTATATCCCTAATTTCCCAAGTTTATTGTTCAAAATCTACCTGGCTATGAAATACTCACTAGTCTTTAGGATTTGAAGGTATTTTTAAAAGCAGTATTTAAGGTATGGTTTGTAATCTTTTATCAATGCCTTTCACTGTTAAAAACCTTTCCCACCTTTGGACTAACACAGTATTGTGTGGCATAGATTTCTTGGTTCTCGGGGATCTATAGGTCTATTATGAGAAATTTCTTATTTCTTAACTCTGAGTGATTTCAGGGTCTTGTTTATGGTTTTTCACGTCACTTGCAAGGATGGCATTAATCTTTCTTTTTGTTTTGCTGCATACAACGTCCTTGCTTTCAGGGGTAGAATTAAGTACATAGTGAACAGGTCCTTCCTAACCTGCGAAGAAAACGATGTTGCCATGACCTCTTCCTGGGGTTGTAAGCATCGCCGTTCTGTGTGCAGTGGGAAGGTCACACGTTAGCTCCGAGCCTCCAGGGGCGCCGAGCCAGTGGGCAGTAACTGATCGTGCCTGCCAGGAGAACTGTTCTAGGATGAGGCTCAGAAGGGGACTCATCAAAAAAGAAAACTATGATTGATAAGTGAAATCTGCCGTGGGCAAGGAAGGGCCGTGTACTGTAAGTGCGAGGCATTTTCCATTCCCGACATACTGGCTTCCTGGGAATGGCTTGACCTTGTGGCTTTGATTTTAATTTCTTTCCAGGTGGAAGGATCATTTATTTTATCCTGAAAAGAATGTTTTAGACCCAACTTAAATAATCTAGCTCTCCTCCCTGCTCCTAATGAAGTTAAATTGATGTTCTCATTCCCTAATAGGATCCCACTCGGGCTGCTGTCATTGGTAGGCCATTCCTCTTGGCACGCAGGTAAGAATGAAGCCTGTCATTACAAAGGGGGGGAAGATAAAGTGGTAAGTTAGACTCCTATTGTCTTAGGAAGAGTAGGCTCCATGCACAACTCTTGTATTTACATACACATTTTTTAGAAGGTCCTTTATGCATTCCACTCTACCCCTTGGTGTGTTTTTTTCTATATAGAATAGATTTCTGGAAGTTTTTCATTTCAGTTTAGAATAAAATTACTAAAGCATATTGTGTGTGTACACGCTTTTTTTTTTTAAGATTTTATTTATTTATTTGACAGAGAGAAACATCACAAGCAGGCAGAGAGGCAGGCAGAGAGAGAGGAGGAAGCAGGCTCCTCACTGAGCAGAGAGTCCGATGCGGGGCTCGATCCCAGGACCCTGAGATCACGACCTGAGCCGAAGGCAGAGGCTTAACCCACTGAGCCAACCAGGCGCCCCTGTGCACACACTCTTGTGTGCATGTTTGTGTGTGTCTGGGTCATATGACAGAATGTGTTTCTAGTGGGTTGTGATCAGTATAGTTTGAAAGTCACCATTCAGAAAACACCCTTTTTATAACCGTGGAGCCCTGGGGAATAGAAGAGTTTCCCACTGCTTACTGACTTTGGCCTATATCCTCTGTCTCAATCACAGCCAATCCATGTGCTGCTTTATTTTGACTGTTCAAATGAAACTCTGGAAGATGTGAATTTGAGCAGGGGTAGTAAGCAAGGTCTGTTTAAAATGCATTCTCACCTACGGAAGCAAACACAAGTGTTGGAGCACTTAGCTTCGTGAGTGCGCATGCGGTCCCCACCAGCCACCTTCCCCTGGCTCCGAGAGTCCCCTGTGACTACCGGGATGGCACTAGTTCCCATCTCAAGGGAACCTCGCTCTGTCTGCTTAGTAAAAATTCAGGAATAGAGATGTACTGCCCTGGCCATCTTACGTGTGGGAGAGTGGCCCCCTTCGAATTCCTCGGACCACACACAGCTTATATCAGAGTCACTTGAGACTCCTACCAGCGTTCCAGGAGCTGTGGCCATTGTCATCTCCCAGCTGCCTGTGGAGAAAAGTGAGCAGGGCGTGCTTTCAGTGGCCAGTGACTTAGGTGACCAGATGTTATTTTGGGGTCACCATCACTGGATTTATAAAAGCCATACGTGTGACCCACCTAAAGAAGAAACAGATTGAAGTCAAAGGGGCCAAGGAACACGGGTCACTTGGCCAGCAGGGCCCAGCTTCCAGTGTCCTTTACGGCACTGAGCTGGAGGTCAGGATCCAAACTGAGCAGGAGGGTGGGAAGGGGGGCTGCCCCGGGACCTGAGATCTCACCTTCTACAGACTCCTGCTGTTAGAAAAAACCTAACAGATACGTGTTTAGATGATGTGGCGAGAAAGCACAAGAGAGGAAAATAGCTCTTAGGTAGCTTTAAGGAATGGAATGGGGTCAAACACCCAATTGTTCCGTGGCCCGGCGGAAGGGGGAGAGGCGCCCTGCCCTGGAACAGAGAGCCCTCCGCGGGCCTCCCGAGGCTCCAGCATGATGCGGGGACCGAGAGCGTGGGCTGCCGTGCTGCCCCCTTGCGCTTACTGCGTTTCAGAAACTCTGTTCTTTTTTCTAAGTATCCACTTAGAAACAGTGGTAAGGTTTTCAGGAGAAACAGGACGTGCAATATTTTGTGGGAAATTTTTAAAACAACAGTCATTTCTTTTATGTGCTGAGAATACGTTTCTGGTGATGAAGATGTAATGGCTGCGCCTCGGCTTCTAAGTGAAATGAAAAGTACTAACAAGTGTCAAGAATGCCCGTACTTTACCCACCACTTCTCTGCTCCTTTCCAGTGTCTTCTGGTGCAGGTGTTCGGGGGTCTTAGGTACTGAGTTTTTCCACTGGAGGTTCTGAGTTCAAGGACCTCGAGTGACCTTGGCCCTGGCCTCTCTGCCCTTGTGTCTGCGGTGAATGGGGAGGTAGGCCGTGCAGGGGCAGAAGCTCTGGGACGTGCGTTTGGTGGAGAACATGCGGCAGGGTCTGGAGTGGGGCCTTCCGCAGTGCGCAGCGTGGGGCGCGGGGCCTGGGCGGCTCACCCGGGCGCGGGTCCTGCCACTTTCCCCTGCTTCCCCGAGGCTCCTCCCCCACTGGCGTTCCTCACTTGCTCTGCAGTGGCAGTCCCTTCTACTCTTCTTTTCTCCAGCTTACGCATACCTTCGGAAGCAGTCCACGCGTCCTCCAAGGGCGCCGCGTCTACGCCCTCTTCCTGCCGGGCAGCGCCGAGCGTCCGCGCGGGCTGGCGCCGGGTTGGCGCGCGCGGCTCCGAGGAGTCCGGGGCTGTCGTTGGTACCGCCCTTCGGGCAGTTGCTTTCTGTTTGGTTACGAGAGGTCGGGGGCAGTGAGACGGTCCGGAGAAAACGCGCTGTCTTCTTAAAAACGCAGCACAGACGCGCACAGACGCGCACAGCGGTGCTTCCATTTGCCGCCGTCGCTCCAGCTGCCTCGCGTGGGGGCCGCTCGCCGCCGCACTGAGGGTGCGGCTCCCGCTGCGTCCGCGCGCCCGGCGGGCACCGCGTGGGTTGGGGCAGGGCGGGGCAGGGCGGGGCAGGGCGGGGAGGCGGCGGACCCTCACTCAGCCTGGAGCGAGGGCGCGTCCCGCTGCCGAGGTGGTCGGGCGGTAGTGCGGGGCCGCCTCGGCCTGGTCTCGGGCAGGCGGCAGGGGCCGGAAGCTGGGGGCCGGGCAGAAGCTCGGGCACCCCCCGCCCTCCCCTCCCAGGGCGGATGGCTGCACGGGGCCGGGAGCTCAGGCTTTCGGACCCAGATTCTTTTTTTTTTAAAGATTTTATTTATTTACTTGACAGGCAGATCACAAGCAGGCAGAGAGGCGGCCAGAGAGGGGGGGGGGGAAGCAGGGTCTCCACCGAGCAGAGAGCCCGGCGCGGGGCTCGATCCCAGGACCCCGGGCTCATGACCCGAGCCGAAGGCAGAGGCGTCAACCCACTGCGCCACCCAGGCGCCCCCAGACCCAGCTTCTCAGACTTGGTGTCGAGCCCCTTTCCCGGGGCTCGGGGCCCGGTGCTTTTTCGGTCTCAGTCGCGTCAGGAACAATGCACGCCCAAGTCTCCTCTGCACAACCCCCCAGCCTTGGTTGGAGCTCCTTGCGGGCAGTTCCCTGTCGCCCCACCGGAGCCCGCGCGCTCACCGCAGCCGCCCTTCCCCCTTCGTGCCGTGTCTCTCGGCACCCACAGCTCCGTCCCCGCCGTTTTCAAATGTAGGTCACAATTAGTCAGTGACTCTTGCTTTAGTTGCTTTCATTTTTCTTGATTTATTTTTAAAGGATAACACCAAAGGCAGTAACAAGGCCGGGCGCCGCGGCGCCGCTCTGACGGCCGGCGTGGAGGACCCCAGCACTCATCGGCACCGCGGGCAGCCTTCGGCGCGAGGATTTAAAGGGCGGGAGGCGGCGGCCGCGCTGGACACCAGAGACCCTCGGGAGGGAACAGCCTGAGCTTGGAAGCGCAAAACCATCCCCTAGGACAAATGGCTGCGGGACCGGCCCTGAGCGCCAGAGGCGGTGACCCGCTCTCGCTTCCCAAGTGGAGGTAATGGAGCGGATGTACTTCCTTCCCCAGTACTTCTTCTCCCTCGCCGGACACTGGACATCTGTCGTTTAGGTTACGTGGGTCACCGAAACCGACACCTTGGCATCTTGGAAACTAGGGGGCTTCCCGGGGAGACGTTTACATTCCCGCCGGCCGGGAGAACCGGGCTTGTGGAGCAGAGAGTCAGCAGCAAGCGAGGCAGATCCGAGGCCCGGCCGTGGACGCGGGTTGCAGGGCTAGTTCTTGATGGCCATGGTCCAGAGGAGCGGGTGGTCCGTCTCCACGGTCACCACACCGGACCCGTCGTAGGCATTGGAAGTACTGACCAGCGTTCCGAAGCCAAGCATGTTGTTCGCTGTAAGAAAGCAACAGCACGGAATGTTCGGTGAGAGACAACCTTTCTCCAGCGTGGCAGAGCCCCGTCAACGGTCACCAAAAGGCAGGGACGCCTGTGCTTTGACATAAGCTACCTAAGATGTGGGACACGCGAGACGTAGCTCGTGGGGTTTCAAAACTGAAAGTTTCCGCACTTGGCCATAAACTGCTTTTCCGGGAGTCAGTGGCTGTTACCCATTCTGGGATATACGCCATCCTCGGACAAAACTTCAGTAAATTAAAAAAAAATTTTTTTCCCGTTACCAATTGTAAAATCAAAACCCATTTTGTGACGTGCTACTTACTTCCTTGCCTGGGTGCAGTTGTAACTTTTCTCGATGACTGAGAATTAACATTTTACACAAGTTCTTAAATTCTATGAAGATGCAGTTTTAGCTTCCAGTCGGAATGATATGGGGCGGAAAGCTAATTACTTCCACAAAAGCCCAGGATTCGGGTTCTATTTTTCCCATAAATTAAGGAAAGCCAAAATGAGCAAGGCTTGCTTTCTGCAAAATTAATAGGAACTCAAAGGTCGAAGCCGACTTCCAGCTGTGAAACTGCGAGGAAGCCATAAGCCCAGCTGTAAAAGGGGGGCCAAGAGGAGAGAGAGTCTTCTAATGGCTTAATTATCAAGTATCAAAGTAAAAGGTTAGGAGTTAAGTGATAAACATGTAATCGGTAAGTAAATTCCATTCCATGTACGTAGATAGTCTAACAGGTTAGCTGCAGCGAATGCCCAGGCAGTGAGGCATTAAGCTGAGGTAACTTCACTTTCTTTCTTTCTTATGTGGGAGCAGTTCCTCACGGCGGCAAACTCAGGACTGTCCTATACACATTCCACGACGGCCAATATTATTCTCTTGGCTAAAATTCAAGGCGAAAAAACAAAAGGAAATAAACAAAATAAACATATAAAATAAATAAAAATAAACGTTTCGCCCCTTTCCGCGAAACAAAACTGTGTAACTGTGAAGTCACACTGCTTCGGGGGAGTAACTCACTGATGAGGCTCACTTCCACTGGGGGGGGGGGCGCGTCATCTTTCCCAGGCAATCTTGAAAAGGCAACCGCAAAATTCAGAGCCAGCCCTACAGGCCGGTGGCGATTAGTAGTTACCAGGTAACACCGTTTACTTGTTAGAACTCGAAGTACTTACCTTGCAGACTTGTCAGCGCCTTTACTAACGCAAACACCAAGGCATGCGGTAAAAACCACACAAGAACACGGGGTGCACCTCAGGCGAATTTTACCCTGATTTAGAAATCAGCGCAAGAAGCTCTTGGCTCTTCAATAACTTGGAGCTGCTCCGAGATGAAGCTTCCAAATTATGCGAAGAGGCACGCGGACTTACATCACTGGACACGATTACGTGGAGAGTGGGTTAGGGCTGCGGTCGTGGATTCGTGACAAAGTCTGTTTGGGATCTGTTGGAGAAAGAGGCCTTGGCCCCCCTGGCAAACCAGTCGTGCATACAGACCGTTCTGGATGCTCTAGGGGGCCCGCCGACTGCCCGGGGGACGACAGGACACACACGCACAGCCACCTGAGTCTGACGCGACGCCTTCTAAGATTCCCGAAGCTGATTAAAATCCTGGCTTTACGTAGGCTCAGAGGACAAGCGCACACTATTATTTCTCTAGTTTGCAGTTGAATACATAATCCTTTCTGCTTTTCTGCAGGCAGACTATCAATTTGGGATTCTTAGGACGAGACCCTCAGGAGCCAGATATATATCTAAGTGTGTGTCTCTCTCTCTGTGTTTCCCTGACAATAATTCCTAGTGGGGAAAGAATGAACACAGTTTTTCTCTCATCATGACAGTCCCCTCCTCACCTCCTGATTCAACTCTAGTCACCGCCCAAAGGCCCAACCTCCAGACACCACCCCCCTGGGGCTAATGGCTGCCACGTAGGACTTCAGGGGACGCATTCAGTGTGTAGCGGCACAGCCAGAATTAAAGGAGGGTTACAATTAAATACATGTGCGAGTCTCCCAACTTTATGGAAATTACAACAAAATGATAGAAAACTAAGATGAATAAGCTGAAATACAAAATCATGAATTTTTTTTTCAAGATTTTATTTATTTGACAGAGATTACAAGTAGGCAGAGAGGCAGGCAGAGAGAGAGGAGGAAGCAGGCTCCCTGCCGAGCAGAGAGCCCGATGTGGGGCTCGATCCCAGGACCCTGGAATCATGACCCAAGCTGAAGACAGAGGCTTTAACCCACTGAGCCACCCAGGCGCCCCCAAAATCATGAATTTTAACTTACTATCTCACTGCAGTTATCTTGGAGTATATTCTTTTAAGTCAAAGAATCATACCTTTCAAGCAAACTGTAAAGTCCTCGTATAAGAAAAAAAAAATCTTTTTTTTTTCTTATACGAGGACTTTACAAAAAAAAAAATCTTTTTTTTTTTGAGGAAAATAGTTGGAAGTATGATTGAACTCTCCCTCCCCCAAATGGTGGAGGGTCAGTCGTAAAGTAAAATGACAAGACTGGCAGAGAGACAACTTCCCACAGATGGGAAAACAAATTATTTCCTTCCAGTTCTAACGCGATACATTGATGCACACGGCATAATGACTTATGTATGTACTAGCAAATGATTATCACATAAATTTAGTTAATGTGTATTACAACTTTTTTTCCTTGTGATGAGAACTTTTCGAATCTACTCTTGCCAACCTTCACGCATTCCATACAGCATCGCTGACTACATCTGTCCGTACAGCACATGCCCAGTACTCCTAGATCTTGGAACCAGAAGTCTGTGTCCCCCTTCACCTACTTCCCCCCACCCCGGTGCCCCTGACAACGAAGCAGCAGGTTTTCTGTGAGGCTGGTACTTTTAGATTCCACATAGAAGTGGGATCACAGTATGTGTCTTTCTCTGACTCACTGCAGGGAACATAATGCCCTGAAAGTCTCTTCGTGTTGTCGCAAATGGCAGGATTCCCCCCGTTTTATGGCAGAATAATATTCCAGTGTGTGTGTGTGTGTGTGTGTGTACACACACACTTCTTTATCCATTCATCCACTGATGGACATGAGGTTGTTTCCCTTTCTTGTGAATAATGCTGCTAGAGAACGTGGTGCGCAGTATCTTGGCAACATGTGTCCTCATTTCCTTCAGACGGTCCCAGAAGTGGAACTGCTGGATCACAGGGTAGTTCTAGTTTTAATTCTTTGAGGAATCTCCATAGTCTTTTCCAAAGTGGCTATACCAACTTACATGGCCGTCAGCAGCATACCCGGGTTCTCTTTTCTCTAAGACCGTGCGGGCATGTGTTATCTTTGTCTTTTTGATGACAGCCATTCTGGGAGGTGTAAGGCGACAGCCCGTTGTGGTCTTGAGTTGCATTTCTCTAGTGATGAGTGATGCTGAGTGCCTTTTCAGGCACCTGTTGGTCATCTCAATATCTTCTGCAGAAAAATGTCTATTCAGGTACTTTGGCCATTTTTCAACTGGATTATTTGCTTTTTTTTTTTTTCCCTCTTTTTGCTAATGAATTTTAGGAGTTCTTTATATATTTTAGATATTAACTCCTTATCAGATACACAGCTTGCAAAATTTTTTTTCTCCTTTTCACATATAGGTCGCCTTTTCATTTTGTTGATTGCTTCTTTTGTTGTGTGGAAGGTTTTGTTTGACAGAGTCCCACTTCTTTATTTTTTAATTTGTTGCTTGTGCTTTAGCTGTCTTATCAAAACATCATTGCCAAGACCTGTGTCAAGACAACTTTTCCCCTAGGTTTTTTCTAGGATTTTCATGTCTTCTTATGTCTTCTTATGTCTTCAGGTTTCATGTTTAAGTCTTTATTCTATTTGAGTTAATTTTTGTGAGTGCTTCAAGATAGGAGTCTAGTTTCATTCTTTCACATTTTCTCAGTATCGCTTACTGAAGAGATAGTCTTTTCTCAGTTGAGTGTTCTTGGATCCCTTAGCAAATATTAGTTGATTGTATAGGTGGGGGGGTAAATTCTGAACTCTGGATTATGTTCCATTGGTTCATGGGTATATTTTTTATGCCAATAACATACTGTTTTGATTACAACAGCATTATTATATAGTTTGAAGCCAGGAATTGTGATGCCTCCAACTTTGTTTTTTCCTCAAGATTACTTAGCTATTCAGGGTCTTCTGTGGTTCCATATAAATTTTAGGATTTTTTTTTTAAATATGCCATTGGAACCTTGATAGGGATTGCAGTAAATGTATCGATGGTTTTGGGAAGTATGGACGTTTTGATATTCTTCCAATCCATGAACGTGGAATATCTTCCCATTTGTGTCTTACTCGATTTCTTTCATTAATGTCTTATGGTTTTCAGTGCAGAGATCTTTGACCTCTTTGAGTAAGTTTACTAAGTATTTTATTGCTTTTGGTGCTATTATCATTTCCATCTTTTTCAGATAACTGTTAGTATATAGAAACTATTAATTTTTGTATGTTAATTTTGTAACTGTACCTTTGCTGAATTGTTGATCTGTTAGTTTTGGTACAGTTATTAGGATTTTCTGTATATAAAACCATATCATCTGCAAATAGTTTTATTTCTTCTTTTCTAATTCTGATGCCTTTTATTTTGCCTAACTACTCTGGCTATGACTTCCACTCTGTGTTGAATAGGAGTGTAAAAGCTGGCACCCCAGTCTTCTTCCTGACGTTACAGGAAAGGCTTTCAAACTTTCATCATTGAGTATGATGTTAGGTGTGGGTTTATCATATATGGAGGCATGTTCTTTCTATACATTTGTCCAGAGTTTTTATCATGAATGGATATTGAATTTTGTCAAACGCTTTTTCTGCATCTGTCAAAATGATCATTATTTCTCTATATTAAGGTGATGTATCACGTTTATTAATTTGTGTATGTTGAACCATCCTTGCATCCAAGAGATAAATACCAATGATTTTGGTGAATAATCCTTCTAATGTGCTGTTGAGTTCAATTTGTTAGTAATTTTGTTGAAAATTTTTGCATCTGTATGTATCAGGGATATTGGCCGGTAGTTGTCTTGTGGGGTCCTTATCTGGCTTTTTTATCAGGGTAATGTTGGCCTCATAAAAGGAACTGGGAGTGTTTCTACCACTTCAAGTCTGAAAAGGATTGGCACTAATTCTTCTTTAAATGTTTGGTAAAACGTACCAGTGAAGCCATCTGGTCCTGGGCTTTTACTCATTGGGAGATATTTCATTACTGATGCGAACTCCTTACTAGTAATTCATCTGTTCAGATTTTCTGTTTCTTCCTAACTCAGTCTTGGTAGTAGGGTGTATGTTTCTATGAATTTTTCCGTTTCTTTGCAGTTGTCTAGTTTATTGGTGTAGTTTTCATAGTAGTTTCATATAATCTTTTGTATTTTGGTGGTTTAGTTGGAATCTTTTTCATTTATAAATTTTGTTGATTTGAGTCCTCTCTTATGTTCGTTAGTCTGCATAAAGGTGTCAATTTTATCTTTTCATACAAACAACTCTTAGTTTTTAAAAATTGTTTTCCTTTTCTGTATTTCATTTTCTAATCTTTGTTTCTGTTCCAATCTTTCCTCTGCAAACTCCGAGCTTAGTTTGTTCTTCCTTTTCAAGTCCCAAAGGTGTAAAGTTGGTTATTTGAGATCTATTTTCCTTTTTTATAATTTTTAAAAAATCTTAAAAAAGATATATTCATTTGAGAGAGAGAGCTAGTGAGCACAGGGAGAGGGAGAAGCAGACTCCCCGCTGAGTTGGGAGCCTGATGCAGGGCTGGGTCCCAGGACCTGGAGATCATGACCTGAGCCAAAGGCAGACGCTTAAGCATCTGAGCCACCCAGAAGCCCCAAATCTTTCTATTTTCTTAATGTTTGCATGATGGCTATGAATTTCCCTCTAGAACTGCTTCTGTTGTATCCTGTAAGTTTTGGTATATTGTGTTTCAAGACACTTTTAAAATTCCTCTTTGAGCCATTGGTTGTTCAGGAGAATATTTAAGTTCTATGTGTTCATGAACGTTCCAGCTTTCCTCCTGTTACTGATCTTTAGTTTCATACCATAGTGGACAGAGAAGATAATGTATGATTTCATTTTTCTTGAATTTGCTAAGACTTGTTTTGTGGCCTAACACAGGATCCTGAAAAACGTTCTGTGTGCTGGCTGTGTTCCCTGCCTAAGTGCGACTGGAGGTTGGGAGCCACAGCTGTGTGGATCTGTTGGTCAGGCTTCCTAGACAGTTAGGACTACTAACTGCTATTCTCAGGAATAGGCATGGTTATTAAATCAGCTTCCCTGGTTGGGCAGGGCAGAACAGGGGCTAACGCCATAATGGCTTGTTGTTTGGGGACTCAAACCAGGCAGAGCTGTGTCCCATCTCTGGCCAGATGGGGTTGCCACTTTTGCTCTGCAGAGAGTGAGAGCCACTGGCTATGTGCTTGGCTCATGTGTCACTGTGAGCAGGGCTGCAGGACGGACTACTGGGCTTCCCCTGTGCTTTGGTTAGGTGCCCTGGGTAGGTGGGCAGAAGGCTGTATTCAGCAGCGGTCAGGGCTACAGATTAGTTTTCCTGCTTAGGGGGGTTGCAGTAGATGCCCCAAGGCTGGAGAGGCTCTTTTCTGCAGGCCAAACAGGCTATGCTTTTGGCTCTGCAGGTGGGAAGGGCTGCTGGCTAGGCTCTCCACGCAGGTGCTGCTTAACTGGGATTATACAGGATGGGCTGTGCAGATTCCTGGGAGCTATGGCTGGATTTCCTGGTGGGTACGGAGAAAGGAAGGACTATAGATTAGTTTCCCTACTTGGTTGGGACCATAGAATAGGCCCCACGGCCTTCAAGTTTCTTGTTTGGAGATCCAATCAGGCAGAACTCTGCATCAAGCTGGGGTTACCTTTCTGGTTCTACGTATAAACAGCTTGAGTGCTGCTGGGCTCAATAGTTTTCTAGGGGCTCAGGCCAGGCTTCCTGCACTGGGAGCCACACTCAGCAGCAGGTAAGGATGAGAGTTAGGCACTTAATATTCTGTTGCTTTTACTGACATCCTACCAACTTTTGTGTACACTGGAAAGACTGAGGCCTCTACAGCAGAAGCTGGCAAACTGGTAGAATTTAAATTATTCAACCCTTCTCGTGTCACAGGAGGCTGAGCAGGCCATTCGTCCTGGTGTCTTGCCTGCCCTCCCCCTGCAAACCGACTCAGTGGGGCTGTGGCTCCTTCGAGCTGACGGCGCAAAAGAGCACGTGGGGAGGCTTCGGGCGCTTTAAAGCACTGGGGAGCAGGAGTGGGAAGGATCTGCTCCCTCCGCTCCTGGGGGATGGTTCTGCTCAGGTACTTTGACAGAGGAGGCATCTCCCTCTCAAAAAAAGCATAAAACCCCGTCATGTGAGGTTAGTAAGTCAGGCCTAGGTTCAGACGTTGGCTCTATCATTCGCTTGCTCTGTGATCTCAGTTTTCTCATCTATAAAAGGGGGATAAGAATATCTACCTCACAGAGAAGCCGTGTGGATTACCTCGCCCCAAATCCAACACGTGGTAAGTATTAAGGAAATTTTCAACTTCTTTGCTCGTTTCTGTCAATGAAGTAGGTCAAGGTTTCCTTTCCCCACATTAGTCATCTTTTAAAAGGAAAGAGAGAGGCTGCCATGTTTTCAACGACTAGCAAGCGCCTTACTTCTAGTGATCAGTCTGTAGCCGGCGGCGTGGCTTTGTGAGATCAACTCTGCCGGGCTGGTAAATCATTTGTTTTCAGAGGCACTTACTATGTTATCCTCTCTGCTGGACACTAGAGCTAGAAAGGAGTATATATACAGTCTAGCCCCGCAGACTGGACAGAAGCATGGGGCGGGGGCTGATGAGGATGGGGCCAGGGTGCGTTGCATATTCAAGCAGCAGGTGAATCCTTGGGCGTGGGCAGTGTCGCACACAGCCACACAGGCCACAAGCCTGTCCTGGCTGCCGAGGAATCTGGGGGTTGGCAGTGGTTGTTTTGTAGGAACAAATAAGTGAATTATAAAAAAGATAATGCCAACATTTCTTAAATTAATGAGAATGAGTGAGAGAAGGGAGAATGAGCTTTGCCTGGGAGATGCTGTGCAAGGAGGTGATACTTGGGATGGAGTCATTCTCATTCATCCCAGACATCACCTGGGCACGTACAAGCACCACGTGCTCCAGGTACAGCAGGCTTTCGTCTCCAGTTTGCAGATGAGGAAAACGAAGTTCAGAGGTTAAGTCCACAGGCTGTGATGATAATGAAAGTGGTTAGACACATGTCACCAAGGGAGGTTAAGGCAATTCTTTGAAGAGCTTTAAAAAGAGAATTGAGGGGTGCCTGGGTGGCTCAGTGGGTTAAAGCCTCTGCCTTCGGCTTGGGTCATGATCCCAGGGTCCTGGGATCGAGCCCTGCATCGGGCTCTCTGCTCAGCGGGGAGTCTGCTTCCTCCTCTCTCTCTGCCTGTCTCTCCGCCTACTTGTGATCTCTGTCTGTCAAATAAATAAATAAAATCTTTAAAAATAAAAAAATAAATAAAAAGAGAATTGAGGCTGCTCTGTTTTCCCTGAGGTAGGGAGCTGTCGGCAGCCTGATGGACTAGAGTAAGTGGGCGATGCCATGAAAGGGTGGAAACCACAATAAGCCTTAAGTGACTACCCAATATGCCACACAAAGTGTGATGAACCCCCCATGATGGATCTCGAGGTTCCCCACCATTCTGGAACATTGCGTAAAGTTCTGGGAGTGCAGTCAGATGTACTGGACATTATCACTGACTACCTCAGACGTAATGGCACCACTGTACGTTCTACCTCCTTCATTTATAGGAGGTAATTTGGGGAAATGCTATATTAAGAAGATACAACAGATATCATCAGCAGAAAAAGCAAAGGATACTGCCTCTGAAATCAATTCACTAGCATCGGTCTTTACCATTTTAATTATTTGAACTACAGATTTAAAGGAGATATTTACAGACATCCATGTTAGGCAAACTTTGGATTTTAATTTACCCTTTCCTAATAATATCTTTCCAGAATTCGTATTTTAAAGTTATTTCCTATAAGATGGCATTTATACTTAGGGTTCTTAAAAATTATCAAAAATGAAACCTCAGTATTGTTTTTTTCACATTTCCTTGAAGGCAGAATCTCAAACTAGTCCCAGTGTAGAGCTGGAAACTACCTGCCTTTCATGTATATTTACTGGGATCTTAAACCAAAAAAACAACAAGCTAGAGGGCATCTGTATAGAAAGACATCCAATTATCTCTATCAGCCAGCCCTCTTGAACAGAATTATGTGATCCACATATCTAACTTTTAATTTTCCAGAAGCCACATTAAAAATAGATAAAATATTTATATATACACACACACGTTATTTTTGTTGAGATATAATTGACATACAACATTAGTTTCAGATATACTACGTCATGAATCCATATATGTATATATTGAGGAAAGATCACCTGTCCTCCCATTGTATATTCTTAGGGCTCCTTTTTCGTAATTTAATTGACCATATATGCACAAGTTCATTTCTGGGCTCTCTGTCTTGTTCCACTGGGCTGTTTTTATGCCAACAACACAGTGTTTAATTAGTGGAGCTTTGTGATACAGGTTGAAATCAGAAAACATGATGCCTCCAGGTGTGTTGTTCTTTATCAAGATTGCCTTGGCTGTTCAGAGTTTTCTGTGGTTTCATACAGATTTTAGGATTGTTCTATTTTTTGTGAAACGTGCCATTGGAATTTTGGTACGGATTGCACTGATCTCTACAGATTGCTTTGGGTTATATGGACATTATTAATTCTTCCAATCCAATCCATGAGCATGCCATATCTTTCCATTTGTGTCTTTTTCAATTTCTTTCATCAAGTATTATCATTTTTAGTGTATAGGTCTTCTTTTATCGCCGTTAAATTTATTAATGTATTCTTTTTAATGCAATTGTAAATGGGGTTTAAAAAAATTTCTCTGATGGTTTGCTGTTAGTGTATAGAGATCCAACAGATTTTTCTATGTTAATTTTGTATCCTGCAACTTTACTGAATTCTTTTATTGGCTGCAACACTTTTTTTTTAAATAGTCTTTAGGATTTTCTTTACATAATGTCATGTCATCTGCAAAGGACAGTTTTTCTTCTTCCTCACCACTTCAGATGACTCTTATTTCTTGCTCCTGCCTAATCGCCTTGGCTAAGACTTCTGATACTCTGTTGAAGAAAAGTGGTGGGACTAGGCCCCTTTATATTCATGTAGTACATATATACATAATAATGTATGTAAAACATAAAATATCTAAAATATTGCCATTTTAACATGTCATCCATAGAAGAAATTATTAGATATTTTGCATCCTTTTTAAACTAAGTCTTTGAACCTGCTGTGTATTTGTAGCATACCTCAGTTCGAACGAGTCAGTCCTAAGTGTTTAACAGCCTCGTGGGGCTAGTGGCTCCCGTATGGCTTGGACAGTGCAGATCGAGGTCACTGAAGCAGAAACCACACTTACGAATCCGGTATCTGTTTTCTCAGGGAACATTTTTCACTGGACCGATTCATCTGCAGCTATGGATTCAGAGTCTCCGGTTACAAAGGGACTATCAGGTGAGCACATCAAGTCATTTCAAATTATTTCCACTTATGACAGGAATGGACCACCAGACACCTGGACACTCGGCATGTGCTCAGCAGAAAGGAAGACTGAGTCCTCTGCCCGCTGGAAAGATAGTAAAACTAGACAAGAAAACCAGGAATGTAAAATCTAAACAAACCTGGGACGCCTGGGTGGCTCAGTTGGTTAAGCAGCTGCCTTCGGCTCAGGTCATGATCCCAGCTTCCTGGGATCGAGTCCCACATCGGGCTCCTTGCTTGGCAGGGAGCCTGCTTCTCCCTCTGCCTCTGCCTGCCACTCTCTCTGCCTGTGTTCACTCTCTCTAACAAGTAAATAAAAAAAAAAAAAAATCTAAACAAACCTAACAAAAGTACCAATAGAATACATCCTGTGTCCTGTGAGGGACTTAGTAAGTAGACTCCTGCGTGGACATGTACCACACGGTCTTCTCACCGAACTCCTTACTCCTAGTTTGCCACCTGTCCTCCCCACGCCTCTGAATTCCCTAGCGGGCCCGGCCGTTCCCGCCTGAGAGAGGAGCCGAGGGAACCCGATTGCTTATCACTCTGCCGCCTCCCACCCCGAACATCTTGGCCTGGCGTTAAGGCCTTTCCTCAAATGGCTACTTTCTCCCATATAAGCCATTTGCCAGCCAACCCATGCGACTTGTTATTCCCTTAATGGGAATAACATTAATGGATCAGGATCCTGGAACAGGATCAGGAACTTCCTAGTCCCACCACAGATTTGGGTGTTTCCCCTCCTTGTGGAACATAGCCCATCTTTTCTGTGCCTGCTGTAGCCTTTCAGTCTGAAGTCAAATTCTAGCCTGGATAGCTCGCTCTGGTTCTCTTCCCACTGTGGGCCAAACGAATACACACGCACACAGAAAGACCCGAGAATGTAGAAAGATGTTAGCAGTTCTAAGTCTGGATGGAAGGACTGCAGATTTTACTGTTCTGTTCAATTTTTCGGTATGTTTGAGATTTTTTTTTTAAATATTAAAATTCAACGTTAACGTTTGGGGGAAAGTTAGGAAAAAAGACTAAATCCGGGAAGGAAAGTGCCTTCTCCTTGTTCAGCTCTACTTCCTCAAAAGCTGATGCAATGCCGTTAGAAGAATCAAGTCAAGAAGTGCTCCTTGATTTGGAGTGCATGAAAATAAACCCGAACTGAAGAGAACGCGCACTGAATTTAGGAAGCAGCCATGTGGCTGGTGGTATGTGCGTTAGTGGCCGCTCGGAAGGGACCACAGGGGGATGCTCGGCATACGGGCCGGTACGTGGGACAGAGTTCTTCCTTGTCACCTTACTGAAGCTCACACAGGACAGCCTTTGCTTACAATTACCGGCGCAGAGGACCTGAAAACCCGAGTTAGGCCTGGCGCCGGGACACATGATGAGTGCAGGCATCTTGTGATAGCGAGCCCTCCACCGTGTTTCCCTGTAGATCTCTCTCCAAACCCTGAAGGCATGGCGCCTCCTCCCAAGGTGGCCTGGTCACCTCTCTGTCCCCACCGCCAGTCCTTTCTTGAACTCTAGTGTCTAGGGAAGGGCTATTCTAACTCTACTTGAAAGTGCGTCGCCCTCAGAAGTCGCACCTTGCCCTTGGATGAGGGCTGGAAGGCATCAGATGGCTTCCGATGTTCCATTACTCTTTCGTCTCCACGCAGCTTGCTGTCCCCAAAACAAGTAGACTCCAGAAGATGCCGCAGCTCGGAGGAACCAAGGCTAATTATGCCACTTAGAAAGGTTTCCGAAGCACTTTCAAGGCTTTTCTAAAACATGTTGTTATTGTTCTTTGTTAAAAAGAATTCCCTAATGTGTTTTATCATTAGCATGTTCTACTCCCAGGGCCTGCAGCTAAAGGGCTCATCAGAACTGCTTTACAAAAGAAGAAAAAAGGACAGTCCAAGTCCATGGAATATGGCTTAATTACTAGTGGTGAAATGAATGATCTGTGTAGAAATGACCCAAGATTTTCGGTATGGAAGTTCCGTATCAGACTTAGATGTGTGCAAAGAAGGGAATGTTAGTCTGTCCAGCAGCTGCTCTGAGCTCCACTTCCCTCAACTCCTGGGGCCTGCCGTGCCGCTGGCCTGTCTCCTGAACACCCACGCGAGTGTGACGATTGTGACTGCCTGTGAGAAAGCTGACCGTCCCTGACAAAGGTCCCATCCCGGTGCACGACCAGGTGACGGGAGAATCCTGGGCAAGTCCTGATGTGCTGCTGGCCTCAGTGTCATCCCCCAAACAGAGCTGAAGTGCCCACCGCAATCTTCTGACTTTCGCCAAAAGTTCTTCGGGTGACCTTGACATCTGTTTGCGAGACGCCACGTCGACTTCTCTGTCGTTGTCTCTGGACGTGGACGGGGTAGCGCCTGTGACGGTCTTTGACTTCTCCGTGAAAGTACTGAGAGTTTGTGGTGTTGTCCCCATCTCACCTGCACCGAGGGAGCTTTGAAGTGGCGTTTGCTTCCGTCCCTGGGAGGTCCCCAGAGATGAGCGGAAGTACGTCACGCAAACGGAGCCAGCACAGAAAAGTGGCGAAGAGTGGACTATGGAGGTGGTGGTGCGTCGTCACTTCGCATCCATCTCGGTCCCACAGGGGGTGACATCCGCACAGAATGGGCTAAGGAGAGGTAATCTGTGCTCTTGAGAATTTACCAAGTCCGATCAGATAACCCGAAAGAGACAAGTTAAAACACCGCCACCCGGAGAAGTTATACTCAGGAAAAGGCAGAGCAGCCACCCTGGAGGAAGAAGGGGCACCGGAGGGCCATTAGCGGCCACGGCACCTCTCCCGTACCCCTGCAGGAAGATTCTCGACAAAGGGCGCGCGTGGGGCTGGAAAAAACTGGTGGCACCCCACCCCCAATAACTGCTTCGAAGGACATTTGTTCAGTCGAGTAAGATCAGAGGAGAGCGGCCTACAAACAGGCTGACTCATAGCTTAGGCTCAGATGACTGTCGTCGGTAACGGGACAGATGCCTGTTGCCGAAGGAACGCATTAAGCTTAGCTGCGTAGGACCGGGATCCCAGCTGTCGCTCGCGTTCGGACGGCGCCGGTGGGAGCGTGGAAATCACGCAGGGCAGCGGCGCCTCACGGCTTGTGACGTCAGAAAGGCCAGACCGCGCGCGCCTGCGCAGTACGAAGGCCTCACGCACGAAGGCCGGGTCAGGCGGAAGCGCTTTCTGACGCCGTCAAAAATAAATGTGTTGCCACTTCTCAGTGCCAAGCTGAGGTGGGTCATACAGGTTTGGTGATATGATGTAGTTGCTAAAGATGAAGACAGCCCAGGATTATAGAAAAATGGCTTACTTTAAACAAGCAAAAGAAAAACTGACCTGTCACATTACGACATTGATCACAACGGAGAAAGTGTTTATGCGTACGTATTTTAAAAATAAATGAAATAAAAACAAGGAGAGAATGACATGGAATTTCATACCAGAAAGAGGAACCAGGGAAAAACCAGATAGGAAGGGACACCACCTTGGACCACAGTGCAGAACCACTCTGAGGAAATATTTCCAAATTCTGAACATAAGGTGTATTAACCAGGATAGAAGGGTATTTAGAGTTTTAATCCCATGGCCACAGTGGCTTTTCACTGCCTTGCTGAAAAATATTTATAGAACAGGAAGAGTAGATGGATATTTACTATCAAGCAGAGTTCATTAAATTACGTGGTTGTTTTTAGAACAGAATTTCATCTAGTGAGAGTCTGACCACTGTCTTTTAGGAAAAATAGCATTTGATTTAAGTCAAATGTTTTAATATTAGATATGATTTGTGATATCAACAGTAATAAAACAGCATCTCAGACTTTGTCCATAAACCCATAAACATATATGCTTGTTCCTACTATATTTCTTCATGACCTATTTTCAGTTTTAATTTCCCCTTACTGATATACAGTGATAGTATTTCATATTAGGAATAGCTGGCATCTTACTATATGAATATTCTAATGAGCCTGAAAATATTAGCCATTCTTAAAAACCAGCTACTTTAATTCATAATTAATCAATTTCACCCTGCTCTAGTTATAATAATCCATTTTTCAATATTCATACCATGGATCCTCTCCTGATGACAACCCAAACTCTTCTTGCTGAACTTTCTTTGCATTAACTCTTTGCATGCAAAGTCACATATTATCCAGGCCTCAAATTGGTAACTTTCTATTTAGCATCTACTACACCAACTGTGGTGCCGTGGCAGGCAGAGTCTATCTGACACATTAAGTGATGTCTTTTTCTCCCAGTCAGGCTCAGGTGCTAGGTTCAGAGTTCCGGCCACCCGGCTTTAGCTTGCTCTGAAACCAAAGTGGCCGGAGGGAACTTGCTGGGGTCTTCACAGCTTCAGAGACTGTGGACTAAGAACTGTTGGCTGAATATCCAACCCTTGATTTCAAGACTGGGAAACCAGTTTAAGATATTTTATCAACTGAAGGACACAAGTCTTCTGCCTTCTGCTATCACAGAGTCAAACCAGCGGACTTAATACCTTGGAAGACCTTCGAGAACGCTTTTTAGACAGGCTAAGCACAGTTAAATGATTTGAGTTGCATGCCAAATCTTCAAATTGCTTGAAAATGTGCTGATGCTACCTATGTTTTTTTAATGCTTAGTTATGAAACATAAGGGGTTCTTGTAGATAGACTGATGTCCTGGGCTTCAGACCAGCCACAAAACTGACACAGAGGTTTCTCACCCATTATCTCTGAGTAGCTACAGAACATGGGACACAATGTGCTTACCTGAAACACTTTGTACTGCATTTTCCTATTTAAAAAATGCATCAATTCCATTTCTAAAACTATAGGAGCGTTTTTCTTGTCAGTGTTAGCCATTGGTAAGTAGGAGTAACAGTCTGAACAAGGAGGAAAGAGAAAATGATCCAGCAGGCTTACAACTAAGGGTACAGTTCAACACCTGCCGTGTAAAAACATTTATAAGAGAGTGATTCATGATTTAAATGTGCTTCAAAATTCTTAACTACATTTGCCATCTTAGTAGGTCTTTTTCTCCAATGTGTCCTAATATTTAAAAAAATTATTTTTATTTTTATTTTTTAAAGATTTTATTTATTTATTTGTTAGAGAGAGAGAGAGAGAGTGAGCACAGGCAGACAGAGGCAGAGGGAGAAGCAGGCTCCCTGCCAAGCAAGGAGCCCGATGTGGGACTCGATCCCAGGACGCTGAGATCATGACCTGAGCCGAAGGCACCTGCTTAACCAACTGAGCCACCCAGGCGTCCCTATTTAAAATTTTTGAATCAAAAAGGAATAGCTTTAAAAAACTTGTCCCAAATGTAAACTGCTTTTTAAAACAGTAGTTAATCCTTCATGGCTCTTATAATATGCAATCCAGGAATGGTGCTGTGTTTTAGGATCAGTTAGTGTGTCTTATGTGATTTTATAGGTCATGAAAAAAATATAAGTAAAAAGCATCCTTTTTTAAAAAAATGAAACACTCCTGTATTAACTATACTGAAGCTTATTAGACATCTACCAGGATTGGAGATGCAAGTTCATGACCCTCAAACACAGAGGTTTAATGCGCCACTAAATTAATACACGGGTATGCTCTGCAGGCAGAGACAATACATTTTTAACAGTGCAACTGACTGCGTGTAGTTCAACGGCAGAAGACACGCTCTGGCACGTGATGTATGGTACTGGCCTCTCTAATGTGAAGATAAAAGGATCTACTTCCTGTTTGGATGTAGTCAAAACCCAGAGTACAAGGGGGTTTACACAGTCTCAGAAACAAGTACAAAGCCAGTTAGGAAATTAAAAGCCAGCAGAGTATTTTCTGGTCTAGGGTCCTCCGGTATATGCTAATTTATGACATTTGCAGTTAGAGAGAGAGTGGCGATTAAAATGGGAAAGAGAAAAAAACTGCACCTTTAATAAAGGTCTCTTTTTTTGTAAAGGTTTTAGCAAAATTTCTGTTGGGCCCACTGAATTACCATTTTAAGATGCTCCACGTCTCTGACCCTGTGTACCCCACCCTTGAATTTGTTTTAAACACTTACAAAAATTATAAAAGAGCCCTAAGTAGTATAATCAACAGATATTCATATGCTTTATTATGTAAGAGTAACTCTGAGGGGTAGAGCAGGAAGTTGAATGTGGACAGTTTGAAAAAAAATTCTTAAAGTTGCAATTGTGTTAATCTCCTTTTAAGTATAAAATTACTGTGAAAATCAGACATTAAGGGTAATCTTTTTATGTTTATTAAAGAGAGTCATGAGTTTAGGCATTCAGTGAGCATGCTGAAAGGTGCCTCAGCAGTCCATTATTTGTGTGGTAATGGACCTCTACGCTCCACAGTTCGAGACTCTGACATTGTAACACAGACTGGCAGGGCTGCTAGCTGGGGGTACGGTTCACTGTATGTGCAAATTTAGAGCCTTTGTGTTATTAGCAAAGAACTTTATTAAAATGAAAGGAGAAAATCCATTTTAAAATTATGCTTAGAGGGCACCTGGGTGGCTCAGTTGGTTAAGCGACTGCCTTCGGCTCAGGTCATGATCCTGGAGTCCCGGGATCGAGTCCCGCATCGGGCTCCCTGCTTGGCAGGGAGTCTGCTTCTCCCTCTGACCATCCCCCTTTCTCATGCTCTCTCTCATTCTCTCTCTCTCTCAAATAAATAAATAAAATCTTTAAAAAAAAATTATGCTTAGAGTTATTCTCAATTCATAGAATAGAGTCTGCCAGTTTGAGAAACTCTAATAAAAACAAGAGATCCCTAAAGGTACCTACCTAAATTGTTTATACAATTAGACAAAAGTATTAATATTAAAAATAACAATTCTACAGTTTGCTCACTGCTCAGAATCATGTAAGCCCAGGAGAAACCAAGTTTGTTTCACTGTCTGCTATACCTGTAGACTTAGCATAATGCCAAGTGCTCTGTGGACTTACTATGAATATTTATTGAATGAATAAATGAATATCTAAATAAAACTACCAACATAAAGACTAAGAATGACTTTGGTACCATGAAAAAAAAAAAAAACAAAAACCTGATCTGAAAATGGGTGTCTGTTCTACAAACGTCCACCCAGGCTATGGGTCTAGGTGTCAGATAATTGCATCCAGAAAGCCAAGACACAAAACCAACCACACTCCTTTGGAATCAAATCTCCCTGAACTTTCAAAGAATGGGTCTTCTACTGACTTCAAAAGAGATCCTTTTCCCAGAACTCAGTGTTTCCATCAATGGTTATTACTAACTGAAGCATACGATCCCCAGGTTTTCCAGAACTTATTTAATATTGCTTCTAGGCCACCTTACACAGGTGTGTCCAGGAGCATGGGGGTGGGGTGGGGGGAGAACACTGACCTCAATGGCGAAACCCTTGCTTCCTATTCTCTCCCTTTACCCTTTGAGTTTATTAGCAACTTCAGATTATCTTGGATCCATAAAGTACTACACATGGATGGATGGAACTCTGAGAAATAAGACTGTTTCTCATCAACCAATTGTATCGTTAAGCCTTTCATTTTAGCACATTAATGTGGAAGTTCTGACTCTTCCTCGCTGGTACCAAGGTGTTTCCCTCACTGGATGTACAAAGCACTCTCTCTATGGCTCAGTGGTTTTATTACTGGCGGAAACATACCATTAAATTTTCCTGTCAGGCAGTAAGGAGAAGAGAGATTCATTATGAAAAGAGAGGCAAGGTAAAGGTTTACTATATAATCAATCAATGTTAATACACCTTTGTTTCCCTTATCAGGATCAGGGAAACTGCCTCTCAAATATCTTATAGGAACAAAGAAATTTCTGGAAGAGAAACAATAATCCCAAAAGTATGCACATTCCGACATACCATTCATCACAATGTTTATCACACCATATAGTAACACATTTATAAGTTTAAATTCTCCTTAAATTCTCTTAAGCCAAAACAGCCAGTATGAATAACAGGTATTCATAATGGGTTTGTTATGGCTCTAGATAGTTCCAGGGAGTAACTAATGGAATGTCTGGGTCAATGTCCTGCACTATTTGAACTTTGTGATTCTAGATTTGAAAAGGAATTGTGCAATGTGCTTGACATTATGGCTAGTTCTCAGATCAATGAAAATGTAAGAACAGTGGGTTGCAGTCCAGTCTCGGACAAGTCCCTTATCCTGTCTGGGCCTCAGAGTTAAAGGTGTAAAATACGAAGTTTATGATAGGTGACTTCTTCAGTCCCCGCCACTGGTCGGACACCCAGCCTGCTGCTCCATGTCCACAGCTGGGGTTTACTTTCTGCAAGGTTCAAAATGATGTGATGCAGTTAAAAAAATACTTTCTTTTACAGTATAGCCTCCACTTCCATTTTCCTTCCTGAAATGTAGTCCTACAAATTCCTTTACCTCCATTCCATTATTGACTGTTTCTTGGGTCCATCTCTCAGGTTCCATGTTCTTTTAACTAAAGGAACGACAGATTCTAAACAGAAGGTCATTCTAATTTTCATAATAAGAAAGTGGTAAGAAATGGGATACAGAAACAACGGTTAGAGCGTATGTAAAATAGAACTCGGACCCACCACCTGCTGAAACCAGGCCAGGAAGCCAGCCTGCCATTTCTGTTAACAATCCAGGAAGTCAAATAATAACTGTGTAATAATTAGCCCTAAATGGCCAGACTTGATTAATAACTGACGGCTTCCCTAATTGTTGTCCCAGCTTCCAGCTTTCAGACCAACCAAAGAAAGCCAAACGTGTTCCTCTAACCAACCACCTAGGATGTCCCTCTTGTAGTCAGCCTGCCCGCAGCTCCTCCACGCAGACTCTGGACAGGGCTTATCTGAAAGCCTTCAGGTTTCTCTTGTATAAAGCTTTCCTACTCCTCGCCTTTGAGTCTTTGCCACGAGTTAACCTTACACGTGATTCTGAATAGTCGTTGCTTGTTCTCATTTGGTTGATATTCATTTATTTCCAAAGTGGGAATTTAAAAGGGCACAGGGAAGGCTCTCAGCTTCAACTAGATCCTTTCTGTGTTTTCATGGTCAGTTGTTAAGTCCTTGGTAAAAACTTACACTTATCTCCGACCTCTTATACATTTATATACTTGCTAAAACCCAACATTACACTTATCCACTAATCTACAAGCATATGACTCCACCCCAACCTCTCAGGAAAAGCAGAAGCCCAGAACCACTGCCTCAGCATCTTATCAACGTTCTCTCTAAATATCTATGGTTTCCTCCATGCAATTCCTCCCTTCATCTGGTCACAACAGAAAAGGAGACCTTTCTCCAGTGCTGTGGGTCCTGTTGTCCCCTAACTTCCCACAGCTTCTCAGATTACTCACCACTCTCCTGTTTCTTGAAGGCTCTACCGTCTTAAAACTCCTTCACCCGCTCTCCTAACTCCAAGCCCCTCCAGCTATCATTCTGTCTCTCTTTTCCACTTGAGAGCCCAGACACAGGATTTCCCTACTCTTCAATTTCCATCCGTTCCATCATGGCTGCAATGTAAGTCCCACCTCAGTTAACCCACGGAAATAGCAACTTTGTTTTTCCTTAATACAAAAGTGTATTCTCAGTCCCTGGTATCGCGACTCATACAAAAGTGTATTCTCAGTCCCTGGTATCGCGACAGATGTGTAACTCCTCTTTCTTGACTTTTCAACTCTGAAAATAGCTCTGCATTGTTGAACTATGATTTGGCTTTAGCGTTACCTGAATTAACTCTTATAATCCTCATAGTAACCAGATAACGTAGGTATTATTACTACTTTGGAAATGAGGGCTCACAGAAGTTAAATCTCCCCATGCAGAACACACATCTGATGGACCCTTCTTCCTCCCCATGGTCCATCCTTGCTTTCTTCCTCTGAGGTAATTAATAATGGCAGGAGATGGGAAAATACCATGAAAAACCCAGATTTTCTGCACATTTCCTGGCACACGGACAAAAGCTCAATCTATGATGGGTATTCTTTTTCTGCCACTTAAAACCCATGCCTTACGCATGTAATAAACCCAATAAATTCTGGCTAATTAAACGTACCCAGAGAAGTCAGCACAATGACACTATAATAATTATATTTGCTGGAAACTGTGGCTTGCTGGGGTTTTAAGGCAAGCAGGGGGATTGTTCATGACCTGGAAGCCTCCAGAGGACTTTACCTAGTCACACCAATTTTAGAAAAGAATAAGAAAAACTTTGTTTTTTCCATTCTTCTAAATATACACTCACTTCTAAAAAGGCAAAATGACAGATGGTGTGATTTGGTAATCATAGTCATCTTTTTGAGAAAAGTATTTACCTTTATCTCATTATGGCAAATATTAGTTGGTAGGCGTGAATGAAGGGGGAGAGTGGTTAAGTCTTTTTCCTATTATGTACATGTATAAATATTGAAATTCGTGAGCTTTAACTTTGAAAATCTGCTACTCTAGGAAAATGAAGTGTAATTACAGAGTTGAACAAAACAAAAGAGGACATAAGAGCATAGATTTACTGATTTACTATCTTGCTTTCCCTCCCACTGGAATCAATTTATGGTGGAGAGAGAGGATGAAGACAGCTGGAGGAACAATAGGTCATTAACACAAATGATAAGGAAGGGAACTCCCTACACATTTCAGGAACTGAGCCAAGGGAGAAAATTAGAGGGAGATGCTGTATTTACACCACACTGGAACAGTGCTCGTGAAATTGTCTGAACTCCTCAAAAGTCCCTACTAAAGAAAGCATTCGTATCTGTCATTCTGTCTAAATATTGTTAAATGCTTACAGAAAAGCCCCAGAAGACGGTTGCCAGTTTGCCAAGAAGTCCTAAAAAGAACTGCTTACCAACTGCTTACCAATTGTTTTTCCTTAGTGTACGAGCAAGGAGATAAGACCCGACACATGCTGTTAGAGACACTGTGTTACTTTAATGATGTTGCCCTTAAGGAAAGAAAATTATACAAAGGAAAAAAAAAACATAGGAAGCAAGCAGTTCACTAGGTGCTGACTTTAAACAAAGAATGAATCTCTGGCTCGAAATGCAGTATAGGCAAAAATTTGGCAAGAAGCCTATAAAATTAGATAAAAGGAGCTTAAACTCAAATATAAATTAGGTCCTAGAGACCCCCCCCCCCAAAAAAAAGCAAAACAACCTCCCTAACGCAGGATTCTCTGTCTCATCATCACAGACTTAATGTTATTGTTTTAGAATCCCAACTCTGACAAAGGGTGTCTTTTATTTGAGAGAACAGTTTTAAAGATGAGAAAACAGAAATGCTAACGATCTGGGAAGATCATAAAACCAAAATGTGCTACGTTCAGTAGCGCAAGGGGCCCTCAAAGCAATGTGGGGAGCAAAGGAAAGCAAGGCGTTGGCTTCTGCCTGCAGAGGGCGATGCCGCTCCCGCTCCTCGGCTGATCCTGGCTTCTGTCGCCTCCCCCAGCGCCAGGGATGGGACGCCACCGGAACCCACTGCTGGACTCAGGTCTTTGAAAAGAATGTCCAATGACTCCTGAGCGAAGGTTTCCTTTTCTGAGACTATAGTTTTATTTTTGAATATTGTCAAGAATAATAGGTTAGTTCAGATATGTTGAGTATCTTTCCCCAGGAGCACTAACGACTGGCTCTCTGGGAAGGCCCTGAATGATACAGGAATCTGTCTTTGGTGCTATCCTGTCCAACTTCGTATTGATGTCTTGGAAGAGAGCCAGCGAGATTAATCTGATCAGTAGAGGACAAAATACGCGGAGAGCTAAACGTAAAGAATCAAGATCCACAGTGATCCTGTAAAGTTAAAGTTATAAGCCAGAAGCAGTGGGAAGATTATATAATTTAAAAGGGTGATTTTTATGGTGCATGAATTATATCTTGCTAAAGCTATTCTATAAGAAACAAACAAAAGCAATAGGAGTATGTTTAACTGGAAAATGTAAGGCCACATATTTGAGTTAGAAAACAAACATACTGGACAGGACCACAAGCTTAACTGGTGAAGTTCGAAGGGCTGAGGAGACTCTGAAATCAGTGTGGTCCACAGCAGGGTCTCCTGGAGTCTGACCTCCCTGAAGTGCAGACATATGCCTCAGTCCTCAGCTCCTAATATGTTTGCAAAGAGGACAAATGCTTATTAAATAAATATGCTGCTTAAAAACACAACAGAGTGCAAACAAAGCTAAAAATCTGACATAGTCTTAGACTACAAGAGCTTTAAATACAGGAATTTTCTAATTTAAAAAAATCTAACGTATGAAGAAAGGAGAACCCTCCTACATTGTTGGTGGGAATGCAAGCTGGTGTAGTCACTCTGGAAAACAGTATGCAGGTTCCTCGAAAAGTTGAAAACAGAGCTACCCTACAACCCGGCAGTTGCACTACTGGGTATTTACCCTGAAGATACAAATGTAGTGATCTGAAGGGGCATGTGCACCCGAATATTTATAGCATCAATGTCCACAATAAACCAAATTATGGAAAGAACCTAGATGCCCATCAACAGATGAATGGATAAAGATTATGTGGTATATGTATACAATGGAATACTATGCAGCCATCAAAAACCCACGAAATCTTGCCATGTGCAATGACATGGGTGGAACTAGAGGGTATTAAGCTGAGTGAAATAAGTCAACCAGAGAAAGACAATTGTCATATGATCTCTCTGATATGAGGAATTTGAGAGGCAGGGTGTGGGGTTTGGGTGGTAGGGAAGGAAAAAAATGAAACAAGATGGGACCGGGGAGGGAGACAAACCATAAGAGACTCTTAATCTCATGAAACAAACTGAGGGTTGCTGGAGGGTGGGAGGTAGGGAGAGGGTGGATGGGTTATGGACATTGGGGAGGGTATGTGCTACGGTGATAGCTGTGAAACGTGTAAGCTTGATGATTCACAGACCTGTACCCCTGGGGCAAATAATACATTATATATATGCATATATATATATAGAGAGAGAGAGAGAGAGAGAAAAGAGACTGAAGTAAATCCCCAAAATGTTGACAGTGTGTTAGAAGATTATGGGGAAACTGGGATATTCTTATTTTATGTTTTTGTCTGTTTTCCTTGTATTCTGCTTTTGTAGGATGGGGGGGGGGGGGAAATCCCTGCTGCCCACCCCCCAAGGTTGTGTGACATGGAGTGTTATAAACTGAAAGTTTGTGTCTCCCTTAACATTTATCAGGATCCTAATCCCCAAGGTGATGTTTCAGGAGGTGGGGCTTTGGGGAGGCGATTAGGTCATAAGAGTAGAGTCCCTGTGAATGGAATTAGTGCCCTTAAAACAGAGACCCTAGAGACCTCCCTCAACCCTTCCACCATATGATGTCAGAGCAGGAAGACCACCTTCTGTGAACCAGGAAATGGGTGCTCACCAGACATCAAATCTGCTGGCACCCTGATCTGGCCAGGTCTCCAGAATGGTGAGAAATCATTGCTTACGGGTCACTTATCCGCAGTGTTTTGTTCCAGTGCCCCGAACTAAGATACAGAGTATGCGGAGACATATTTCCTCTTTATGTGTGCTACTTTGTATTGTCTGTTTAAAAAATAAATATTTACGTCTCTTCTGTCCCCCTGAACCGTAGACACCTTAACCACAGAGAAGGTATTTTCTTAGCCTTGTGCGTAGTTTGAGGGCAAGGACCACAGACAGCAGGTTCTCGAGCCCCTCTTGCAAACCCTAGTCGAACTACAGGAAGCTGCTCTTACCTCATCCTAATGTGATACACTTGACACACTTTCTGTAAGAAAAGATACTTGACTCAAACTTAAAAAAACAAATGTTAACACTGTGGGTTAAAGTTTAGGCAAGATACAATTCTGGAAGAATCCTTTTGTTCTTGAATACTCTCTCAGAACGCTAACCTTCCTTTCAGTGCCCGTGGTTGGGGACTTGCCTGGTTTTACCCCAGTGCCCCTGATGGAGGACTGTCACCTCTGAGTGTCAGTTCTGCACCCATTTCACTGCTCTCTCTCCCTCAGTCACAAGTCATCACAGCAATAAACAGAAGAACGACAAAGGCCGCCTGTGGAGGCGGGACCCTTGCCACAGGGCAGTGGGAAACACCCTAAGGTCTTTATTTCTGGACAGCTTCGAAGGGAGCTGGCTGTTTGTCTTCCATAGTTACGGGGATTTTCTGGGTCAAAGACCGCTAGGCAAAGCCTGTTCCCCAGGGCCGTAGGCATTGGGACTGCAAAGAAATGATATTTCTACCATGGGTCTGGAAGAGAAGCAGAAGTTAGCAACTAACGTCCGGCCTCGAAACCCCTGTTTAAGCGGTTGGCTCGTCTGGAAGGGCACTAAAATCAATCACAAAATAATGCAAACCCACAACAAAGAAACCGACATCACCTTCCACGCCACATTTCATCTCATTTCCCATTCTTAAGACCTGCAGCCAGAAAAGCTCAACAGGAGAAGGCGAGGTGAATCCAATGCAAGGTGAACCAAAGCTCCGTCAGCTCAGTGTCACTGTCAGACATGTTTTCGTGAAACAGCCGTGACAGGGTGGCCTGGTGACCAAACTGGTTTAGATGATCCGGACAACCCGAAATCAGCTCGCGAGGAGTCGTCCAAGGACTCAAACTAGAGAATTCAGGGCTGCACGCATCGGCCACAATGCATCTCAGCCCCGAGACTCATGCAAATATTAATTATGGGGTTTTGAGGATCTGAAATATTTAGTCAGGCATATTTAGTTTAATACTTAAAAACAAACCAAAATAAGCTAATTCCAATCTGTGGTAGGTGGAGTTGCAGAAAGGTATGATGGGTGGATTTGAATAATTATAAATGAAATCATTTAACAAAGTCATTGTACCCCAAAATTCTTTAAAATGATTTGTTGGTCCAGATAGTTTAAATGACCCATTGTTTACCCTGCTATGCAGATTCTTTCTCTTCAGATAATAAAAGGGCTGATGAATAATCACACAGTCCAAATTAGTGACATTTAATTTAAAGAATCATTCATCACACCACCTTCAAGTGTTATAATCATAAATATTAGAAGTGACAAAGTCCTTTGTCCTACCCAGCCTTCATGACTTATTCTTGATGAGAATATAACCCTTTGTAATTGTGGGCGACACATTCTGAATCTACTTTTGAATTTGAGAATTAGCACCAAAGTTTAAGACGTGAGACTAGGTGCCGCTCAAGTTTATGTATCTGGCTATACCTTATTTATTGCCCACAATATCTTTCCTGCCTCTGGCTGTTCCAGTCTTTTCCTAAAATCTACTACTCGTTGTAAAGCAATTACTATTTACAATGCACCACTCAGGGGGCTTTCTGTGTATTCTTGGATGCTCAAACATAGGGAGATGAGATGGTCTGTAAGCTTTGCCCCATTTAAGCAGATTTCCACAACACACATACGCATTTCACCAGTAAATATTTATGGTTCAGCCAAGTGATGCTGTCTTTTGAGAGACACGTTTATGGTCCTAGAAAGAACCGGATGAAGAAAGATTTTAATTCCAGACTATTTAGCAACAGGGAACCACTGTATAAATTTTATAAGGACTGAGTGGCTAAAAGCAGTGTTTTAGGACTGACGACCATGATAGAGCATACCAAAGTAGGAACTAGAACAAAATACTTTTGCATTAAACCTCCAGTACGCTGTCGCTCCGCTAAAATGATAACTATGAATCTTTGTTAGCAAAAAACCCAGGCTTTACATTATTTTTCTGAAAGCACAAACTGTTTATGTTGATAGATGCCTTGAGAATGTCTAGCTAGTGTTAATGGCTCGATCTGGGAGCTGGTGATTAGCCAAGCACTGATCTCCATTCTTGAGGCTGAGATAGCTGCATTCATTCATTTCCCCAACAAATGTTTTCTGCCACAAATGTTTTCAAGTACCTACATCGATAAATGAAAGTTGACCAATTCAAAAAGAAAGAATACAAATAGTGAAGAGGTTTCTACAACTTGATCATTTCTTGAGTAGAGCAGGTAGGTAAAGGGGACATGAAGGCCAGAAGCTTTATCTGTATCAGAGGTTAAGACTGTCTATGTATGGGTTAAGTAAAAAACTAAAGATTTTTTTTTTTAATTCACTTAAAGACATTATAAATTTTATCTATATTGTCTTGCTGTCTACCACAGAGGCTTTCTTGACTACAAAGTTTGGTACAATTTTGCAGGAATTTTCATCGACAGCATAATACACCTCTGTCCTTGTCCTGGGCTTGGCTATGGGACTCGGCACTCAGTCTTACGAGGCTTTGCACACTTCTACTTGCTATTTTGTGTGTCTGCTGCTATGCTTAGAACATTCTAGCACGAAGTCCAAAGAGAGACAATGAGGAGCACAGCCATCCAGATGTTCCATGGATCTATTTTAAGAGGCAGAGCAGAGACACACCAGCTGCTAAGAAACCAGTCTAGCCCTTTTTTTTTTTTTTTTTTTTTTTTTAGATTTTATTTACTTATTTGACAGGAAGGGAGCAAGAGTGTGCACAAGCAGGTAGAATGGCAGGCAAAGGGAGAGGGAGAAGCAGACTCCTGGCTGAGCAGGGATCCTGATGCTGGGCTTGATCCCAGTACCCTGGGATCATGACCTGAACTGAAGACAGACAGATGCTTAACCAACTGAGCCACCCAGGTACCCCGAAACCAGTCCAGTCTCTGATTAGCCAGATTGCACCTGAGATGCAGCTGCACGAGCAAGAAATGGCTGTGGCTTTAAAGCCCAAGTTCTGAGGCAGCACAAAACAAGCATCCTAGTGCTAACAGCTAATGGATGCAATGGCAAAACATTTTTAGAATCGAAGTTTGCAAGCTCTTATTTGAATATAGATTTTCTCTATCGGTTTCCCCCTTGTTACACTAGGCATGACACCGTCACATATAGAACTTAGTCTGTGTGATTTTTGTGTCCTTTCTCTTTATTGCTTTTCTCAGCAACCTGTAGTTGTTGGTTTATCTGCCTGGGGTTCCCACTGCCTTTCATGCTTCTCGTCAGTATGTGCATAGTTTCCTGTCTGGGAATAGTTTGTTTTTCCCACTTTGCTGGCATCTTGTTTTCTTTTCTTGGAAACATAAAGTCTTTCAAATAAATAATGGCCTCTTTCTCTAACATTTCTTTCAATCTTAGAATCCTCACCAACTTCGAGGGGAAAAGGAAACAGTAATAATCTGTTCTCATGCTTACGTTTTGACAACTTTAGGGAAGATCTGCAGAAACTTGCTCTGCTGTTTTTCTAAATAGAAGTTTATATATCAGAATGCATGAGTGGGAAATGCAAAGTCAGAAACATGTCCTGTGAAGTGCTTTGGACACTCTGACAGCTGCAATTTGTCAACATCAGTCACTGTGCCTGGCTGCAAAGCTTCTGTCACATGGAGACAGGGCACTTCCCAAATTGCCCAATGCCCTCTATCATGGTAATCTTAGTTTTTGCCATCCAAATATCCCAGGATAAAAGACAGCTCGACGCATCCAGAAATAGAGTAATTCCGATGTCATGGACATCACTGGGAGCACCCACTTGCTGCTCTGTCCATCTTTAGATTGGTCTTTCTCCCTCGGTCTACACGTGACCATAGATGACTTAGGCCGGGAGAGGAAGCGTGGCAGGAAATGAGCCATCCTGTGTGCCACCCCCCTTCCTTTCTAATCAAAGGAGAGACCTCATAGAGTGCACGGTCAGCCTCGTAGTGGGGGCTCCCAGCAGCATGGGCCGGGGAGGGCCTCTTTACTGCTAGCATTATACCAACAAGGTGACTTTAAAATGCGTACCTTTACCAGTGTTCCTAAAGGCACTATCCTTTGCTAAATAGTAACGCTAAGTGTATTTAAACTGCTTTAGACAATTTAAGCACTAATTTTCCTCATTTTTTAAAAAAGTATCAATCCACCTTTTAGAGATATTTGAGATAGACTACCACACAAATGCAGTTTCATACATACTCAGAAAAACCCAGGTGGTATTTTTTGGTTACACTTGAGTTTCGATGGAGTTTTCTAATAAAGTAGGTGAAGTGAAACCTGGCCCTAGATCCATGTGACTCCAAAGCCCACGCTCTGCTGTACCAGGCTGCCCATGAAGGAAACTCCTGCCCACATAATCCAAGTCTAGAAAGCCAGTTTTAAGATTGCTATCCATAATGCCAAATTTTGAAGCTGCTTTCCTCTAGGATTACAAGAACAGAAACTCCTGGTTTAGGAATTATAAAACAGGCTTATTAAGAATCAACAAACTGCATTATTTCCTAAGCTTTCTGCCCTTATAAACTGTGCTACAGCTGAAGAGGTTTAGAAATAAGACCAAAGTCATTTATCGCTAATTTCTGAGCATTTGCCATTTCCTTAGCTGTCAACAGATATATTGCAATGTCTAGCTTCAGTAGAGCAAGGTCAGCAGTAAGGGGTTGATACACACAATGACAGCTGTCCCAAGATGTCCGTTTCCTGATTCCCAGAACCTGTGAATATGCATGTTACATGCCCAATGGGGAATGAAGGTGGCCAATGGAACTAAGTTTTCTAATCAGCTGACCTTAAAAGAGATTGCTTTGGATCATCCAGGTGAGCCCAGTGTAATCACAAGAGTCCCTTAAAAGTGGAAAAGAGAGGTAGAGGTCAGAGTGATACAGTGTGAGGAAGACATGGTTGGACATCGTTGGCTCCAAAGATAGAAGAAGAGAGCCAAAGCCAAGAAATGTAGGGGGCCACTAGAAGCTAGAAAGGTCAGACACAGATTCTTCCCTAGACTCTCCAGCAAGAAACATGGGTCAGCTGATACATGACTTTAACTCAATAAAGCCCATTGTGGACTTCTGAACTACAAAACTATACAATGATAAATCTGTGTTGTTTTAAGCCACTAAGTTTGTGGCTATCTACTATAAAATCCATAGGAAATGAATACATCACCTCATTAGTGAGATAGGTTACTATCTAAATCATGGATAACTGAGAGACAACAGGAATTTTAAATGTAAAACACCATCTTATTTCAGTAAAAACAGCTTAATAAAAGAAAAGTGTAAGCAACCAAAGAAAAATAAATTGGGACTTCATCAAAATTAAAAGTATTTGTTCAGGGGCACCTGGGTGGCTCAGTGGGTTAAGCCTCTGCCTTCAGCTCAGGTCATGATCCCAGGGTCCTGGGATCGAGCCCCACATCAGGCTCTCTGCTCGGTGGGGAGCCTGCTTCCCCCCACTCTCTTTGCCTGCCTCTCTGCCTACTTGTGATCACTCTGTCAAATTAAAAAAAAAAAATCTTTAAAAAAAAAGTATTTGTTCATCAAAGGACACTATCAAGAACACGAAGAGGCAGCCCACAGAAAGAAAGTATTTCCAAATCATGTATCTGATAAGGGCCTATTAATCAGAATATATAAAGAATACTCAGAACTCAATAATAAGAAGAAAACACAATTTTTAAGAGGACAAAGAATGTGAATAGGTATTTCTCCAAAGAAGACCTACAATTGGCCAATAAACACCCGAAAAGATGCTCATCATTAATCATTAGGGAAATGCAAATCAAGACCACAATGAGATACTAACTGACACCCACTATGATGGCTATTTTTTAAAAAGGAAAATAGTGAGGATGTGGATTAAATTGAACCTTTCCACCCTGTAGGTAGGAATGTAAAATGGTGTAGCCACTGAAGAAAGTGGGCAGTTTCTCAAAAATTAAATATAGAATTAGTGTATGATCTAACAATGCCTCTACTAGGTCTACACCCAAGAGGAATGAAAACATCACTTGTACCTGGATGTTGATAGCAGCATGATTCGTAATAGACAAAAAGTGAAAACAACTCAAATGGCCATGAACGGACAACTGGATAAACAAAATGTGGTATGTCCATATGATGGAATATTATTGAGCCATAAAAAGAAATGCAGTACTGTTACGTGCTACCATATGATTAAACCTTAAAAATTTTTGCTAAGAGGCTCCCGGATGGCTCAGTCGGTTGAGCAACAGGTCTCTTGATTTCAGCTCAGGTCATGACCTCCGTGCTTGGCAGGGAATCTATTTGAGGTCTCTCTCCCTTTCCCTCTGCCCCTTCCCCTGCTCATGCTCTCTCTCAAATAAATAAATATTTTTTTAAAAATTTATGCTAAATGAAAGAAACCAGACACAAAATGCCACATGTTGTATTCTCCCATCCATGTGAAATGTCCAGAGTAGGCAGATCCATAGAAACAGAGGCAGACTAGTGGTTGCCAGGGAAGGGGAGAATGAATTATCGGGACTGACTACTGATAGAGGGTTTCTTTTTGGCCTATGAAAATGTACTGCATAGCACAGTGAATATACTAAAAACACTGAGTTATATATGTTAAAGTGGTGTGTTTTATACTACACAATTATATATCAATTTAAAAAAGAAAAATATTAGAACCCATCTGCCTAATGTGAATTTACGCCTTGGAACTAAATATCAAGATAGTAACCATTACCTTGTCACCTTACTGAGTTGAAATGACATTATTTTTTGACCAAATCTCGGTTTTCCCTTGCACTTAACCCCACAATGCTGTCCTTGCTCTGATCATGAACTCAATTCCAACTGGAATAAGGACATTCCCTCAGTGTTTTTAATTCCTTCAATGATCTGACTTTCTGGAGTACTTTCTCCATTTAGGCTTCAAGTCATAGCTCCACTCGAGTCTCACTCCTTGTGTCTGTTGTCTCCTCGTCTCTAAGAGGCTCCCTTTCTGCAGCGGCCCCCTTCAGTACCGTCCCTCCTGCAGCCCCTTACTCTCTGGCAGATACCTTAAAGAAACTCACTAAGTTTCTCCCTGAGTATCTACTGGATTGAAAGTTAGACACTGCTTCTAGTCTTTTAGTGATTACTTTAGAAATTTCAACTGCTTATGCTGATGAAGTCTTATATTCTTCAATACCTTCCCCTCATCCTGGGGAATGTTTAAGAATCTCAGGATGCTCTAATTTCATTTACCTATCTCAGCTTGTATGTGTGTATGTTACAGTTGTTGCATATTTTAATTCTATTTTACCTTTGCTTTAAAACATTTTTATTTTTAAATAATTACAGATTTAAAGAATGTTGTAAAGAGGGACGCCTGGGTGGCTCAGTCACGTGAAGGTTCGACTCTCGGTTATGGCTCAGGTCATGATCTCAGGGTCCTGAGATCGAGCCCTGCGGCACCAGGCTCCGTGTTTAGCAAGGAGTCTGCTTGTCCCTCTCCCTCCCCCCTGTTTGTGTGCATGCGCTCAGGTAAAATCTTAAAAAAAAAAAAAAATAGAATGTTATAAAGAAACATATAAGGAATCTCCACGCACAGCTAATTCTACTGGTAATATTTTTATCCCTGATCTATAATGATTAAAAATATTATGATAACTTATTTTAATTTTGTCTGTAGTAAAAAGTAATGTAGAGATTAAGGAGGGCCCTCTGCTTCTCTGTCAAAAAATAAAAAAGATCAAACATTACAGGTTGTGATAAGCGTGTAATTTTTTATTACACTGTGCTAGTAGGCTCAAGGATCTATGTTGAAAAACCTATTAATATATTTTTCATCTTTTATTGTTTCTTTTAATCTAAGAATATTCATGTTTCTACTTCATAAAGAGACATTTAACTTCCTCATCAGGTCATTCTCAAGTTATCTTTAAAACATAAGAGCTACTTTCTGCCTCTTAACCAAAGACAAGTCAAATATGTGCAGAATACAGAGGGCTATAGGCTCAATGGAATACAAAGCCACAAGCCTTCTTCCCTTTCCTGCAGAAATGCAAAGATTAAAAAAAAGAAGCAAAAAGCAAGGTGCTAAGCTAGAATGCCTGTTGAGATTTTTTTTTAAAGGGATACAAAAAACTGTGCAGATAATGAACAAGACCTTATTTCTTTTTACTACGTATCAGCATAGTTGTGAGCATGTGTATATAAAAATGTTAGAAATAAAATTTTTTAAATTGAAACTACAACAGTAACCCTTGATTTTTTTTTTAAATTAATTAATTTATTTATTTGTCAGAGAGAGAGCTAGCACAGGCAGACAGAGAGGCAGGCAGAGGCAGAGGGAGAAGCAGGCTCCCTGCTGAGCAAGGAGCCTGATGTGGGACTCGATCCCAGGACGCTGGGATCATGACCTGAGCCGAAGGCAGCCGCTTAACCAACTGTCCCACCTTTCATGGTTTTAACTCATTTTCATTTTAATTTATATTTTCTAAATTACTTAAGAATAGTTTTTTTTTTTAAACTTTGAGTGCATTATTCACATGAACTGAATGACAACACCATTTTCCTGTCTAATATGGAGTTAATCTCCTTACCATTAGGGATATAATGGTAGCCTTAAAGTTTGAGAGACTTTAATTGCATTTACTGGCAAGTTATCTTGCTATTTATTTAGCACTTACGTGTCTTCTTTGCACTTGTACAGAGAGGGGCCCAAAGGATCATGACTAGTTTTATAGGTGTTGACATGGTCTCCAAGAGCTAGATCTGGAGTGTCAAGAACATAGCATTAGCATCGCCTGGGTCCTTGTTAGAAAAGTCAAATCCTCCAACTCCCCCAGACCTACAGAATCCAAATCTGCATTTTAATAAGACACATTAAAGTGTAAGGAGTACTGAGGTAGGCCATTCTGTTAAGGCCTAACCCCTCCTTTTCACACGTCGTTATTCTCTTTCCCTCCCCATGTCTTCTCCTTCCTTCTCGAAACACAAGTTTCATTATTAAAACAAAAAAACAAAAATAAAATCTTCACTTGCTGATTCAGTCACTGATATCTCTTTTACAGATGAGACTATCGCATTCCACTTTCTCTGGCTACCCTGTTCCTGGAATGAATTACATGCCCTGGCTCCCTTTATTAATTCCCTTATTTCCTTCTTAAAATTCTGAAATGACATTCCCTCCAATGTAGTCAGTACACAAGAAAGCACACAGAGATGTAGTAGTTAATCTGGGTAAGTTTACATCAACATGGTAGCATGAAGAGTCCCTAGACTGACGGGAAAGTGAATTATCTTGGCACTTGGTGTGTGATGATTTTGGAATGCTCCTTTTATATGCCTCCATTCAAGATCATCTCCATATCTGTGCTCCTGCATAGCTGGCTTACACCAGGCCACGTGGATTGAATGCCTCCTACCGTACTGTCCCAGCCTTGAAAAACAAATTTTCTATCTCGGCAGAAATAACCACAAGTAAACACAAAGAATTCATGGCAATGAGACAAGAGGGGACCCAGCACTTAAAGCTTACCTATTCCAGATGTTCTTGAGAAGGCAGCCTCCTAAATCCTAGAACGCAAAGGCTCATCTATAGTCTAGTGTTCAAAACCGAGAAAAGAGGGGATGCCTGGGTGGCTCAGTTGGTTAAGCAGCTGCCTTTCGCTCAGGTCATGATCCCGGCGTCCTGGGATCGAGTCCCACATTGGGCTCCTTGCTTGGCAGGGAGCCTGCTTCTCCCTCTGCCTCTGTCTGCCTGTGCTCGCTCTCGTGCTCTCTCTCTCTCTCTCTGACAAATAAATAAAATCTTAAAAAAAAAAACAAAAAAATAACGAGAAAAGAAAAGCTGTCAATGAGAGCCATGGGATTCCTCACCATCAAGTGGTACAGAAGTAGCTCATGCTACTGAGGAACCAAACCAAAGAAAAAACAAATTCTCCTCCTAATCTCAATGACTTTCTTTTTTCTCCCTTCCCTTTTATTGTGCCAAGAACACTTAACATGAGATCTGTCCTCTTAACACATTTTTAAGTGCACAGTACAGTAGCATCAACTATAGGCAAGCTGCTGTACAGCAGATCTCTAGAATTTACTCATTTTGTATAACTGAAACTTTATACCCATCAAATGGCATTTTATGCAAAGGTCTGGAGGCTGAGATGCTTTGAAATTTACTGGGTACCACAGCACACTCCCCTTCTAGATTTTGGGCAATCTGCTCACTAGTGATTGGATATTGTGTTATTTATCAGGTCTGGCTTTTATGAAGAAAAACGAAGAGGATAAAAGAAAAGAACCACAGTGAAAATGGGGGTGTGCTGGAAGGTTAATGTGCTCTTCAGCCCACTTCAGATAGATCACTGAGCAGCCACACAATCTGTTTATCTGATGCATGCAGAAAGAAATGTTACGCTTCACCTTTGGAAATGGGCCATTACTCCTGTTGACAGATTATGAATTGTGGAATCTGGCCGGCACCTGGCCAGACAAGGAAGAGTTCATAAATCAGACTCAAAACAGAAATACCTGACTAAAATTCTTGAGTTCTTGGAGGGCTTAAAAAAGGAAATATAAGGAGAGAAGCAGTTAAACCCACGTGTGTGTGTGTGTGTGTGTGTGTGTGTGTGTGTGTCTGTCTGTGATGATCTTCTAAAGACCTTTGTTAAGAGACTACAAGGAAGTAGTTTTGTTGTTATTTTTCGTGGGCCAAAATGATCTGGTTCACCGAAGAACAGGGTGGGAGTAGGGTGGCGTTGGGATAAAGATTCTGGTCTTGAACAGGAAATTAACTTGGGTCACCATAAGAAGAGATAAGTGATCAGTTCTTGCGGCAGAAAGTACGAATAGTTGATTGTCAGGGTCACTGTTTGTTTACTCACAACTACTCTGGAAAACAGGCCCATGGTTTTACAGATACGGACGACTCCAATCTGGTAGATGATACTAGGCAGATGGCTAAGTGGACGAGAATACGTGAAAATAAAAGTTTATAGAGTATGTGGAACGGCTAGAAAAATGTCAATGAAAATAAAAGGACACTGTAAATGCCCTTGAAGAAAAATAAACTGCTTGTAAGAAGACTAGCTCAGTAGTCATTTAGTGATGCAGGAATGAAATCCAAAAGTGAATTTAAAAAAACTATTATCTGAAAATATGCTCCAATGAGCCCCCAAAACCTTGCAGATACTGATAACCCTCTAGAACGGTACTAGGAAGGCACAGAAGGTGGCGTTCCACTGTTGTGCGATCCATTCACAATTCCTCCTGCACTGACGGCCGCTCATTACCATGGCCTTGGAAGGGACTGGTTAGTTTCCCCAGGCCCTGCCTTTCTTGTGGGCAGCAGCTGAGAGGCTGCCAGCAATTCTTTATCAATGCAGCACTCTAAGAGTTCGTCCTTTTTTGAACATTACTATATCGCCAGCATAATTTTTTAATCATTTTATTTTAAAAACCATTATTTAAGGCGTGCTTTAGAATATAATATATAACAACGTAAAAAGTAAAGGATAAAAGGTATGTCAAGCCTTCTGGCTGTGATAAGGCACCATCTCTAAGATAATATACTTCATTATCTAAAGACTTTTCAGAGTTCTGATGAATCAATAAATTATTTTCAGATATGAAACACTACCTCTTCTTTCCTGTTCCTTATTAATATCAGGCCTCCTGACTTTCTCCTGCTCAGGGGAAACAAGCTTCTGTACAATCCTTCTGGTCTTTCAGTACGATTGTTATTTTGACCAGCATTTTTACACTAGAAACCAAAGTTTTCCTCAGGCACTCAATACTGTATGTTAGTCCACCCGAGGACTCTCTCTCAAGTGCTGCCTCTGTTTGCTCTGGGCAAGGGAGTCCAGTGCAACTGGTAGGGAAGGAGACAGATGGCTGCGTCAGTAAGTCTTATGCTTACTGCTCTTGTGAATGCTCTTAAGAAGACAATCCATGATACCTTTCTATTGTTTCTTTTCCTACTTAAATATTGTCTTCAATCTCTCTGACTTCCCTAGTGTAAAACTTAGCAAGCTGGGTGCATATGTGGTTTCTGATCCTTCTGTACCCCCACATCCAGATCCGGACCTACATATGCCTGTATCCCAATCACCACTCAGCACGTATCCTCTGATGGACAGCCGTGTCCAGCAGGAGAAGCTTCCAGTGCTTCCAATGCAGGCTTTCCCAATGTTTGTCAAAGCAGCTAAACTGCCATGTTCATTTTCTGGCTCTTAGTTTAGAATGCTCTATTATCTCAATGTTAAAAAGAGAATGTATAGGTTTTTCTTTGTCAAGATGTTTTCTCCGGGTCCAAGTTTTTTGTTCCTGTTTCGTTGTTCTTCATAGGATCCTAGTGTCTTACCCTCTTAGCAGCAACATTCATTCCAGTAAAAAAACACACCAAAACTTTAATTGCATGAGTCCATTTCAGGGTACATACCACACCAATGTGAAGTGACTAACATGTACAACTTTTATGTTTCATCATACCTGGTCCAAGTTTAAAGCGCTAGAAAAATAAATCCCAGGCACCTTTATATTCAGTCTGTTGAAAAAGAATGTTCTCAGCCTCGCTGTGATTTTTCATTTTGATGTTATCTCACTACATCTTTCTAACATTTCTCCAGAGGAAATGACTGTCAGACACATATCTCAGAGAAACAGTCAATCAGTAATTAATCATTGGTGAACTGTCAGATCATCTATAAACTAGCCAAGAACATTATTAGCAATGTTTATCCTAAAATATCAGTTTCTCTTCCTCAGAGAAATAATAATATTTTAAGGTTTTTGTGGAAACCTGTCTCTGGACACTCAAGCATCACTGACTGGGTTTAGTGCTCTGTGCATAAGGTGCATAAGGCCCCATGCCATGTGCTGTAAAGAAAACCTCAAGATCCATGAAATGTAGATGGTGAAATAAGGTTAAACTCACAAGAAATTTAATTAAATTCAATAATGGCTCAATATAAATATACAAAGAGGGGTGGAAGTTAGTGTTTATCAGGTGAACTGAAGAGAGAATAACTGCTATACCATTTACTATACCGGCATTTTATAGGAAAATTGCATCTAGAAAGAATGAGAAGAGCTGCATTTTGAAGGGAATCAGAACATTACACCCAAAACAGGCCACTTTGGCACACTGTTTATTTTGAGCAGAAGGCACTTAAGAAATAGCAGAGGCAAGAAAGGCCCTCTGACCACCCGCCTTTGTACCCAAAAGCAGGGCGTACATTTTCCATGAGTCAGGTGCCCCATGAAGAGAACGTTCAAACCTAATAAAATAACCCTTTACTTCCATTCGTTTCCCCCATGTATTTCCTAGTCACCCTGCCAAATTTACTGCCCCTAACCCAAACACCTTTTTCCTTTGTCTTGACAAGTCTTCACAATTTATTGCTCTTTGTTAAAATGGTATATAAACTTTTAGGCCCATGTATTTCTTTGGATCTTCATTTCTTATATATGAAGGCCTCCACGTACATATAAAAATATTAACATTGACTAAAATGGGTATGCTTTCCTCCTGCTCATCTGTTTTCTGTCAGTTTGAGACTTGGGCTCTCACCATAGAACCTAAGAGGGTAGAGGAAAAGTCTCCCTCCCAACCTCCTGCCCAGAATCTCAAATGGATGGGTTAGCATTTGACCGAGAAGGAGGAAAGCATTTTGCACAAAGTCTCCATTTGTTAATTCCTCTAAGTCTTAAAAAAAAAGAGAGAGAAAAAAATCTTTTTTTTTGATGTGAGCTAATATACTACTAATATCAAAACTTCAAAAAATGGGGCACCGGGGTGGCTCAGTGGGTTAAAGCCTCTGCCTTCAGCTCAGGTCATGATCTCAGGATCCTGGGATCGAGCCCCGCATCGGGCTCTCTGCTCAGTGGGGAGCCTGCTTCCTCCTCTCTCTCTCTCTGCCTCCTCTCTGCCTACTTGTGATCTCTGTCTGTCAAATAAATAAATAAAATCTTAAAAAAAAAAAAAACCTCAAAAAATCTAGTTAAGATAACTTCAAGAAATATAAAATAATAGTGATAAACTTGATAAAAGTTTAACAGGAGATGTCAACTAAAAATTATAAAACATTGCTGAGACAAAGATAAACTCAAAATGGATAAAAGACCTCAACATGAGACAGGAATCTATCAAAATCCTAGAGGAGAACATAGGCAGTAACTTCTTCGACACTGGCCATAGCAACTTCTTTCAAGACATGTCTCCAAAGGCACAGGAAACAAAAGCAAGTATGAACTTTTGGGACTTCATCAAGATCAAAAGCTTCTGCACAGCAAAGGAACAGTCAACAAAACAAAGAGGCAACCCACAGAATGAGAGAAAATATTCGCAAATGACACTATAGACAAAGGGCTGATATCCAAGATCTATAAAGAACTTCTCAAACTCAACCCCCTAAAAACAGATAATCATGTCAAAAAATGGGCCGAAGACATGTACAGACAATTCTCCAAAGAAGACACACAAATGGCTAACAGACACATGAAAAAATGTTCATCATCATTAGCCATCAGGGAGATTCAAATCAAAACCACACTGAGATACCACCTTACACGAGTTAGAATGGCCAAAATTAACAAGACAGTAAACAACATGTGTTGGAGGGGATGTGGAGAAAGGGGAACCCTCTTACACTGTTGGTGGAAATGCAAGTTGGTGCTGCCACTTTGGAAAACAGTGTGGGGATTCCTTAAGAAATTAAAAATAGAGCTACCCTGTGATCCCGCAGTTGCATTACTGGGTATTTACTGCAAAGATACAGATGTAGTGAAAAGAAGGGCCGTCTGTACCCCAATGTTCATAGCAGCAATGGCCACAGTCGCCAAACTGTGGAAAGAGCCAAGGTGCCCTTCAACAGACAAATGGATAAAGAAGATATGGTCCCTATATACAATGGAGTATTATGCCTCCATCAGAAAGGATGAATACCCAACTTCTGTATCAACATGGATGGGACCGGAAGAGATTATGCTGAGTGAAATATAAGTCAAGCAGAGAGAGTCAATTATCATATGGTTTCACTTACTTGTGGAGCATAAGGAATAACATGGAGGGCATTGGGAGAAGGAGAGGAGAAGTGAGTTGGGGGAAATCGGAGGGGGAGACGAACCATGAGAGACTGTGGACTCTGAGAAACAAACTGAGGGTTTTGGGGGGCGGGGTTGGGTGAACCTGGTGGTGGGTATTAAGGAGGGCACATACTGCATGGAGCACTGGATGTGGTGCATAAACAAGGAATCTTGGAACACTGAAAAAATAAAATCAAATTTAAAAGAAAGCAAAAAATATTGCTGAGAGAAATTAAGTCCTAAGGGAGGAATACACTATGTTCTTTGGCCAGAAGATTCAGTATTATTAAAAATATCACAGTTTGAGTATTTATACTACCTGATTCTAAGACTAATTATAAAACTAGAATAACTAAGACACTGTAGTACTGGGATATAGTCAGTCATAGAGATCAGTGGAACAAAATGGAGAGTCCAGGAAAAGGCCCATACATGTAATAATTGATTTCAACAAAGATTTCAAGGCAATTCAGTTGGGAAAAAAATTCAACAAATGGCTGTTGGAAACACAGGGTAACCATCTGCAAAAATATGAACCTCAAGCCTTAACTTATCATTTACAAAAGTTAATTTAAGAGGGACCATGGATCTAAATATAAGACCAAAAGCTATGAAACTTTTAGACAATGATACAACAAGAAAACATTTTAATGACCTTGGGTTAAACAAAGATTTCTTAAATAAGAAACAAAAAGCATGAGTTATAAGATTTTAAAATATCAATAAATCTGATTTCATTCAAATTAAAAACTTTCCTTTAAAAGAGACTGTTAGGGAAATGAAAAGATAGCCCCAGACTAGGAACAGTATTTGCAAAACAGATATCCAAAAACAGGACTCATAGCTAGAACATACAACTGAATAGTTGAAGGGAAATAAATGAAAGGAATCAGAATATGGCACCCCAAACAGGCCACGTTAGCAAGCTGATTTTGGGAGTAAACTAAATGAGCACATAGGTGTACCGTGTCAGAAGACAAACTACAGATAAAATTACAACACAGGTAAGTTCAATAGGCCTAAGAGAAAAAAGTCCCTTCACGCAACGTTACATATATAACTCTTATAGCTCACTAATATCAAGACCAGCAGTCCAAGAAAAATAGGCAAAAGGTCTGAGCCATGGTTTTCCAAACTGTGGTGTCTACAGACAGTTTGGGTTGGATGATGATCTCACTGTGGAAGGTTGTCTTGTACCCTGCAGGGGTTTAGCGTCTCCAATCTTCCCCAGTAGACGTCAGTAGGCTCCCTAGTGGTAAGAACCCAAAAGGTCTTAAGACATTTGCTAATGGTCCCAGGGGAAGCAACATTGCCCCAAATGAGAACCACTGATTTCAGTGAACTTTGCCAAAGAAAATATACAGACGACAAACCCATACGACCTATGATAATCAACTAAAAACTACTGAAAACAAGGGGAGGGCTTGACAAAATTATATAATACACAAATATTAACAAGAAAGAAAATACGAAAAAACAATGAAAGGTAAGATTTTATACTCAGCTGCAACAAACTGTATACATAAGCTTGAAAAGAAATGTACTGAACTTATATGAAGGAAGCTATAAAAAGGCATCGAAGGGCAAGTATGAAAATTTTCCCTAATCTTATAAACTCAGTGAAATTGCTATAAAAGTAAGGATTTCTTTTAGGAACAAAACAAAACAATTCTAAAGCTCACTGAAAGCATAGAAGAATACCAAGGAAAGTATGTGGAAGAATAAATTATACTTATCAAAAACAGTATAGGGATAGGAAAAATGCATAGAAAAGCCACAGGGATTGATGGTATTTACTTGGATATTGTATGTTTGATAAAGGCAATGTTTGCAAATGGTGTGCACATGGTGATCTGATGGACGAGCAAACCAGTCAGCAATTTGGAGGAGCAGATGGCATCAGTCCCCTGCATTACTTCTTACCCTCAAATGAATTTCAAATGATCCACAAAAAACAGGGAAAAAAAAGAAGAAAATACATGGACAGTTTCACGCTTTTGACAGGAGGAAAGTCTATTACAGATAAGACATACAAGACTACTAAATCTGAGTGCATAAAACTGTAGCATCTTTAGCTAATTTATACATATCTAAATGACTAAATCGCAAAAACATGCTGTTCAGTAATAGAAGTCTGAATATTACATAAAACTTGCTTTTACAGAAGACATTTTAAATAGAGAAAGCAACATATTAGATTGTGTATAGAAACATGCAGGCATTCAAACATACCTAAAAAGTTTTAGAAGGATGTAGAGCATTTTATCACTGAGGAAGATAAATGAGGTCTGGTGTGGTGGTCTGGAAGACTAGCTTTTCTTGTAATGTTTTAAATGTTTTATTTCTTAAGGTAAAAAAAAGAACTAGAAACAAAAACAAAGAACTGTGAATTCTGGATGGTAGCCATGTGAAGGAGAATTATATTATTTTTCTACATTCCTGCATTTCAAAAAAATTTTTAAAGATTCAACGTTTTTTTGGGTGAAATAAATGAGCACATATGTGTACCATGTCAGAAGACAAACTACAAATTAATTTATAATACACATAAATTAAATAAGCCTAAGAAAAAAAGTCCTTGCATGCCACTGAGAAGATAAACAATCCAACAGAGAACGAGTAGGCAATTTAAAAAATTTACAAAGCCTATAAGAAAAGATGCTCTATTTCCCTAATAGTTAAGTAATAACTTCCCAAATAATGAAAACGACAATTTTCTTCACTAGATTGGCAAAGAAAATTCATTTTGGCAACTGCGTGAATACACACACATACATACATACACACATATGTATATGTATCTCATGATTCAGCCATCTTACTTCAGGACATTGAGTCCTCCTGACTACTCACATAAATACGTATACAAGGGTTTGGGCTACAACGGTGTAATTAAAAAAAAAAAAAAACAAACCTAGACATACTCCACCTATGTCTATGAAACTAGAGTTGGTTTAGTTCATGGTAACTCTAAACAACATGATGCTATGTGTGCAATAAACAGATTTGTTGGCTCTGTATTTTTTTTTTTAAAGATTTTATTTATTTATTTAACAGAGAGAGAGATCCCAGGTAGACAGAGAGGCAGCAGAGAGAGAAGAGGAAGCAGGCTCCCCACTGAGCAGAGAGCCCGATGCGGGACTCGATCCCAGGACCCTGAGATCATGACCTGAGCCGAAGGCAGCGGCTTAACCCACTGAGCCACCCAGGCGCCCTGTTGGCTCTGTATTTTTAAAGTGAGGCAGTATATTTGAGGATACATAACGTGTTGTCAGGGATAAAAGCAACACAGTATATTTATTTTGAACATTTTTTGGTTAAAAGTATACATACAGACATCCAAGAAGCTCAAGGGATTTGAAGTAGGATGAAATCAAAGAGATCCACACTGAAACACGTTATAATCAAAATGAGGAAAGACAATGCCCAAAGGAAAATCTTAAAAGCTTGAAGACACAAATGACCTTTCACGATGGATCATAAATACATGCCCATACACCCATGCACAAAGGCATATCTAGTAAGATAAATACCAAATTTTTGGAAGCAGTGACCTATGGCAGTTAGATCATGATAGGGACTACATTTTCTATGTTTCATTACTTTGACAACATAGCTTTGCAAAGAAGAAATTTTTTTAATGTTGTTTTTAAATTTTATTTATTTATTTTGTGGGAGCTCATAATCAAAGACATGGATGGTAGTAAGTAGCATAAGTAGCATGGGAACCCGAAGAAAATTTCTGAAGATTTTAAAGATGGAAGAAGGTAATAAAGTAGCTGTGATTCTTCAAGTGATGTGCTATAATCTTTTATTCTAGACGAGGAGATTTTGTAGTCATTACTAATGGTCTAAATTAATACAGTACTGCCTTAAGTTCTTGACTGCCCTTCTAAGTACAAGTAACTGTAAAGAAACAAAAAAATCTATACTTTTCTACCTGAAACAGTATTTGAAATATTTATATATATGCAAAGTAGGTCATATTTCATCCAGGTTGTCATCAATTCATCCAATTCTTGACATGATATATAATTTTTAATGATGTGCAAAAATATTCTGAGTACTCTATCCAAAATCATCTAAGTATTAATAAAACCAGAAGTTATAATGACACACTAAATATAACCAAAACTTAGGGCAATATTTCCTCCTTTTCTGTCACAAAATAGATAACTTGCACTCACAAAACACAGTATAGGCAGCGAACGAGGATCTTCCGTGGCATCTTCTGATAAGTAGTACCACTGCCAACCTCAACGAATTCCCAAGACATTTTAAAATGAGCAATTTAGTCGCCAGCTCCAAAATAAATCATTTTATTTATGCAAAGACTAAGACAGTCTTCAAAATATGGTAGAATGTTTGCCTCCTTTCTCTCCGTGCCCTAGACTAAAGTATCTGACAGTCATCCCAACTAATCCCCTTGAAAGTCCAAGATCAGATTCCTTCGCGCTATGGGTCATCTCTAGTGGAGGGCCCGGTGTGCTCTTTCAGTTCATTCTACTCCAACTGAAGTCAATACAGGATGCTAGAATGTTCCACTAGTTAGAGTCTTTTAATCTACTAAGAAATGTGCTCTATTTCCCACAAAATATATAAACTGAGTTTGTACTAAAGATTCCTTTTTTTTTTTTGAAGATTTTATTTATTTATTTGACAGGGAGACACACAGCAAGAGAGGGAACACAAGCAGTGGGAGTGGGAGAGGGAGAAGCAGGCTTCCCACCAAGCAGGGAGCCTGACGTGGGCTCAATCCCAGGCCCCTGGGATCAAGACCGGAGCCGAAGGCAGACGCTTAGCGACTGAGCCACCCAGGCGCCCGTGTACTGCAGGTTCCTGATATGGACTGCCTTCCTGTGAGGCTGAGGAATGCCTTAGTAGTTGGTATTTTAAAGGATGACAACTCAAGAGTATGCATTCAAATGAAGAAATGGTTGATTTGGGCTGGCTTGTGAAGGAATAATTTGACACCATCCACAATTTGACAAGGACAGGGAGAATGTACTTTGTCACTTTACTAAGAGGAAGTCTGTACAACTGTTCAAAATTTGGGCCCATATACAGGAGACACCTTGTATTGTTCTGTATCTCTGTTACAGAAATAGTATTTTGAAAAGGGTGGAAATAAGAAAAGTTACCCATAATCTCATTACTCTAATTAAATATATTTTCTCACTTTCAGTCTTTATGCATGTATGTGATTTTTTTGTTTAGCACAGTCCAATCATAGCATGTGTAATTTTATATTGTTTTTAAATTTATCTTCCAAATGAAAAATGGTTTCTCACTGAGCAACTTCATTGTCATCATGAAAGAGTAGCCGTTTCAAGGATGGGAAAGGAAATATTTTAAAATCAAATCAGGTGTTTATAAGTCTTTTGGGGATATTTTGGAATCTCAGCAGGTGTGGATCTACATTTCCTTCCTGATTATGCTCTCAGTAAATGACTCCGGGAGCATATCCCATAGTGTCATATTCTTGCTGGAATGAATAGAGCTTCAAATGTATCTGGTAGACACTTGCACACTTTTTTCATTTAATCTCTGCTGTGGCTGTCCTTTTTCATTTCTAATTTTACTTTTTTGTGCTTTCTCCTTTATGTGTTCTGATGGCCCACTTTTTTTTTTTTTTAAGTTTTATATTTATTTATTTTAGATAGAGAGGACGGGGTACCGGAGGGGTAGAGGAAGAGAAAGAATCTACAGGAGACTCCCCGCTGAGCATGAACCACCTCCCCCCACCCCCATGCGGGGCTTGATCTCACAGCCCTGAGATCATGACCTGAGCTGAAATCAAGAGTGACGCTCAACTGACTGAGCCACCCAGGGACCCTGTCTGAGAGTTCACTTTCTAGTTGTTTCTCACTCTCTATTTTTAAGAACCAGGTTTGTGACTACTTAACAATTTTGTCATTTTTAATTTCTCCTTTGACTGTTTTTCTTTTATTGGACTTCCTTAGCTACACTGCATTATTCTATTTGTAGCTTCCTGAGTTAAAAACAGATTTATGGTTTTTTCCTTTACTTTATTTATTTTAAAGATTTACTTATTTGAGAAAAAGCACCAGTGCAGGGAGGGGCAGAGAGAATATCAAGCAGATGCCCTACTGACAAGGGAGCCTGACGATATAGCAGGTAGATGAAAAAAATACATAAATGGATTCTTCATGCCACATTTTTAAAAAAGACTTATTTATTTATATGTTTGACAGAGATCAGAGAAGCAGGCAGAGAGAGGGGGAAGCAGGCTCCCGGCTGAGTAGAGAGCCCGATGCGGGGCTTGATCCCAGGACCCTGAGTCCATGACCCGAGCTGAAAGCAGAGGCTTTAACCCACTGAGCCTCCCAGGCGCCCCTTCACGGCACACTTTTACTAGCAGCAAGTAGAGAAGAAGACAGAAAATGTCCCTTATCTCTAGAACCTAATTAGGTTGGGAATTTTGCTCCAGTAGCTGTGAATGGAGCAATAGGGAGCTGCATCCAGCGCAATATACACACGAACCTGACCGAGACTAAACAAATTCAAATCCAGGTAGACGGACATTTCTTCTTACTAAGTGTTGAAACAAAATAGCACGTGATTTCCAATTGATTCATTATGTTTTGGGTTTATTAATCTTCCCAAGTTCAATCTCTAAGCTCTGTGGAGCAGCTGCACGGTTCCGCGCCGGGGAGGAGCCAGCGGCTCGGTGCGCGAACCCCAGGCCGGAGCGCGAACCCCCGCCGGTACGCGAACCCCCGCCGGTACGCGGACCCCCGGCCGGAGCGCGAACCCCCGGCCAGAGCGCGAACCCCCCGCCGGAGCGCGAACCCCCGCCGGTAAGCGCGAACCCCCGCCGGTAAGCGAACCCCCGGCCGGAGC
>ML105190.1:135213-189613 GCA_003697995.1 Taxidea taxus jeffersonii
GCCGGTAAGCGCGAACCCCCGCCGGTAAGCGAACCCCCGGCCGGAGCGCGAACCCCCACCGGTGCGCGAACCCCCGGCCGGAGCGCGAACCCCCGGCCAGAGCGCGAACCCCCCCGCCGGAGCGCGAACCCCCGCCGGTAAGCGAACCCCCAGCCGGAGCGCGAAGCCCCGCCGGTGCGCGAACCCCCGGCCGGAGCGCGAACCCCCGCCGGAGCGCGAAGCCCCGGCGGGTGCGGAAACTGCGAGTTCGCATCTCGTGTGTCAATTTCACCTGCCGCCAGAGCTGACGTTTTGATTCAAGCAATAAGAGAAGCCTCCCTTAGTCTTTTCTTCATATTTTAATTAAAAGGGAGAGGGAGAAAAAAAAAAAAGGCAAATAAGCAGAGAAGTGTGAGTTGACACCTGACAGAGATTGACGTTTCTGAGTACTGAATGGGTGACTTAAAATAGCCACTCAGATTATTAGGCTGGTATGTCAGCTCGGTTTCCTCCTAGCCATCTTTCCTTTACTTTTATAAAACATACTGAGAGCAGTGACTCTAATTCAGGTCAGCAGGGCTTTCTCTGGCTCTTATGGTTTGGAGAATCATGACTTCTCTACTTTCATCCTGTATTCACAGTAACTCTGCATGAATCCTTTTCTTTCCTTCTTGCCTTTCTTCTTTTTTTTGTTTTACATTCATAGTGCCTCCTAAACCACCTTCCTCTCATTCTACAGTTCAGCAACAGGACCTCTTAAGGGACAGAACACAGTGGATCTGGATGGTCCCAAGGTCACAGACAGCTGTCTGGGGGTGACTGATGTAATCTGTGTGGATTCCAGCGGAGTTTTAAACAGGGGACGGATTTAGAAAGAAATGGCTCAAGTGACATAGTGGAAGTTGTGACCTGTAGGAAAATATGCCGAACCAATTTGTAAGTTCAGCTGAGCAACTACTCAACGGTCTTCCACACTTTTTGTCTTGGCTCAGGTCCTTAGGCCCTGGGGTTTTTGAGGTCAGTAACAAACGAACATCTATTCCCCATATCATTTACAGTCTGGGAAGAAAAGTGTAGTGTCCCGATACACGTCTGTGTCTTCATCCAGAATAACAGAATCACTGCTTTTTATCTGGATTCACAGCTCTTGAGAATAGAGGTCACATTTCTCAGACTCCCTTGCAAGAAGGTACATGCAGAGGTTTTATAGCAGCTGATGCCCTTGCTCCCTTACCTCCACCCTGCTGCCTGGCACACCCCCGGGATAAAGCTCTAGCTGCCTGGGGGACCAGGAACATGAGAGCCCCACCCAGGAAGGTAGAGTGGAGGCTGGAAGGAGCCGTATCCAGAACGACTGTGTGAAGTGAAGCCACTAGCTCCTGTACGGAGTCAGAGTGAGGAATTCATTTTATACCCCAATCAACCTTAAGATTTCTTTTCATCATCAGTGACATTTAAAAATGAATTAAGAAGTTCGCTACCTGACTCAGCTGTTCAATGATTTTCATCTTACCAAAAAGAGAATTTAGAATAAAACCCAGGATTTCTCTGCAGTCTCATGAATGCTTCCCCATCCCCCACATACCCACCCAGAGAGTGTACTCTCCGGAGTATCTACTCGTGTTCAGTCTTCCCGAGGTTTCCTCAAACTCCACGCCAGATGTCCTCACTAGCCTCATGGCCACAGACGGCTTAGAAACGCCCATTATCCCTCACATCTCAGAAGAGTGAGCTATAGTTTGTATAAATATCACGATTTTTCAATAATTCAACAAGTCGAGATTCAGCAGAGGCCTGACATATTGGCACTCGATGACTATATAGCCACTGATGTATTTCTTGTAAAATGTAAGTCAGAGAGGTTATCCCTTTGCTTAAAACCCTCCAATTTAACTCTGTCCCAACAGGTAAACAGATGAACCGGAAAAGCAACAACTCTTCTTAGATCCTTAAGAGAAAGTGAGGTCACAGGGCACGCTGCTGCCCCCAAATTGAGACCAACAGGTGAATACAGAAAATCAAACCTTAACCAGACCGGAAACCCTGAAACCAAAACCTCCATGGGAAGCAGTGCAGGATAAGAAAACCTGAACTATAGGGGCGCCTGGGTGGCTCAGTCGGTTAGAGTCTGCCTTCAGCTCAGGTCACGATCCCAGGGTCCTGGGATAGAACCCTGCATCCGACTCCCTGCTCAGCAGCGAGTCTGTTTCTCCCTCTGCCTCCCCTACCCCCTCCCCCGCTCATGCTTGCTCTCTCTCTCTCTCCCAAATAAACAAAATCTTAAAAAAAAAAAAGAAGAAGAAAGGAAGAAGACCTGAACTATAGCAGATGAACTGCTGGAGGCTCAGTGTGGACAAGCCTGAGGGATAAAAACTCCAGGGCAACCCAGGCACGGGGAGTCCCCACATTTTTGTGTTACCTTGAGGAGCTTGACAAGATTCCCACAGTAAGTATCAGAGCAAAGTACCCTGTGCTTCTGGCTGGGGGAAGGGAAGAGGAACCATTCTGAAATACAGCAGAGCACTCGGTTTCCCCTCTTGGTTTCCCCTCTTCGACAAGGCCTGCCCTCAGGAGGAACTATTTAACCAGGGCCTAACCTGCTGGGATTTTATCAGAGCCCAGATGCCCTGGAGAGAAGGGAGATAGATACCCAGCTGTGGCCCACCTCAGCCATCCTCTCCCACCAAGGGGAGGAAAGAAGTTAACATCTGAGAGGCCTGTGAGAGTCCACAGCCCAGAGGCACAGGCTCCCTTCGGACCGTCAGACCTAGTCACAGGACTGCAGTCATCCACCACACGTCCCCACCACCTTACAGGCCTGTGTACAGCAACTCCTTCTGCCCAGCACATCATGGCCAGCTATCAAGAAAAAAATTACAAGGTACACGAAAAGGCAAAAAACAGTCTGAAGAGACAGAACAGGGATCAGAACCAGGCTCAGATATGGTAGGAGTGCAGGAATTTGAAACAACTTTGATTAATATCCTAAGAATTCTAATGACTAAGGGAAAAGCATGCAAGAACAGATGGGCAATGTGAACAGGGAAATGAAAATTCCAAGAAAGAACCAAAAAGAAGTACTGGAAATTGAAACACAGTAGCAGCAGTGATGAATATCTTTGACAGACTTACTGCCAGACTGGATAGGGCTGAGCACAGTCTCTCCGAGCTCGTGGATCTATTAACAATCCACCAATACTGTAAAGCAACGAGAACAGTGACAGGAACAGAGAGGAATATCTAAGAACTGCGGGACAAGTAGGAAAGGCGTAGCAAATGTAATGGGAATCCCAGGAGGAGGAGGAGGGAAAGGGACAGAAGAAATACTTAAAACAATAACCACTTGGAATTTCCCCAAATTAATGTCTGACACCGAGAACCACAGACCCAGGGGGCTGAGCAGGATAAGTGGGATAAATGTGAAGCACTACACACAGGCATATAATTTTCATCATTTTCAAACTATGGAAAATCAGAGATAAAGAGAAGGTTCTATAAGAAGGCAGAGGAGCAAGCGGTTCCTCCCATTTTACCCACAGTGGAAGCCAAAGTCCCAGAATCCCTACAGGGCCATAGAGGGGTCAGAGGAGTAGACAATCTACCAACTTCTAGATAGAAATAGAAACTACATATTCCCCTATGATTCTTTCCAAACTGCTTCTACCCACCAAAAAGAAGTATAGCGTTTAGGAGACAAGGAGAGTTTCATGCATTCCTTCCTTGGAGTTTTATTGCTATTCTGCCTTTTTTTGGTGACCCTTGGTTTGAGCACGTGGACTCTACTTCCCTATTTGTCTATTAGTGACGATCTGTATTATCACTCACATCCAAGTCCTATTTTAATAAAGAGGTACTTGTCAATACTTCAAAAAAACACAACTGACAACAAAAGACTTAAATACTGAGTCTACTTGGTTCTGTTTTTGTCCCTGAATCTGTATCTGAAATACTACACAGTTAATACCTTGTAAGTGTAAAGTGCATTCCATATGTTATCTTTTTTGAACTTTGAAACACTCCTGCATTGTTAAAATTACTTGCTTTTTGTCTTACATCTCTGGGTCTGATTTTTCACTGGGGTTTTGACTTCTTTCTCTGTTTTGTCATTTTATTTTAGATGACTTATTGCAAGTTCTGCCAAACTTGGTGGGACAAAGTTGACAGATTAAAGAAAGAAAAAAAGAAAAATAGTAAGACTGTCACATCAGAAAATCTGGAAATAAAGGGGTTTCCAAGGTCATATAAACTGCACCCGGCAGATGTGACCGGAGTCCAGTCCTTAGGCTCCAGGCCTGTATCTGCTCTGGTACCAACAACTCCGATTTCCTTCCTTCTGCTCGGGATGATGGGCTCCCAGATACCGGGAACTGGCAGAGAAAACAGTGCTGAATATGCAGTAGGTCCTCAGTAAGCCTCATTTCATAAATTGGTTTCTTGGCAATCTACATTCTAATTTTTCATCCGTTCATGTTTGTGTTCTCGACAACCTCGCTTCAGTCGGCATCTCGGGGTTGGACAACAGTTCAGAAAGATGGGCCAAATAGATAGGATTCGTTGTTTGGATTTAGAAAAGAAAAAGGAAGAAAATCTTGAATATGTTTATGGAACTTCTGATGTACCATTTGCATGCCAGTAGCCTTATTTAATCCCTACTCAGGCTTCTGTGTTTTCCAGCCTGATACATATGTTGCTCGTGTTTTTCCTTCAGTATATACTCAGTAAACATGACCAAAATATGTGTGTCCCCACCACACACACACACACACCCCTTTGGAGAGATGCCAAGAATTACCATTTTATCCGAAGAGCATCAGATGATCTATTAAATTTGTTCTAAAATTTAGGAGATGCTGTACTAAAATCAATAACTATCAATAAATCAATACTAAAATCAATAAAATCAATCAACAAATATGTATTTATTATTATTTAATGTAGGCCAGCGATTCTTAAACCAAGAAGCCAGCCTGCCTAGCTTTCGAGAGCTGGGTGCTTTTAACTAAGAAATCATCAGTGCACTACTGGCTAGATTTCCTAAGTTCCCATGCTGACACCTAGACTCCTTCTCTGGCCCTCTTACTCGAATTTACAATGATCTGGCACACGAAGTCATGACACTGGGGACAGGCAGAGGGAAGTGCCTCACTCTTCCCAGGACATGCCATAGCCGTTGCCCTGCACGTCCCTGCTTCCCCGCCCCCGCCATCCCCGCCAAGAAAACAAACTAGAGCCTGCATTTTAGACTGATCATCATCCTCTGGTTATAGGCGGTATCTCTGGGAGGCCAGAGGCTGCTTCCAAGGGTGCAGAATGAAACACACATGAAACCATCATCAATCATTCATCAGTTACAGTTGCCTATTTGCATCCATTTATCTAATCAGAGCCTGCAGCGACGACCACCCGCGAGCAGTTCAAAGTCGGTTAACACAGAAACATTCGGGGTGATTAACACTACCAGATATATACGCCCGCCCCGGTTCATGTTTCACTGACATGAACAAAACATGCTCTCCCCCACATCACATGTTTGAGGACAATGTGGAAATCACTGTACTACAGCGGGAAGACACGGCTAATCCTACGCCACATTTCTTCAGACCAGTGAAGAAACATCCTGTAGGCAGCTAATAACTGGAATTGTGGTTTTATTTATTTTTATTTTTTATTTTTTAAAGATTTTATTTATTTATTTGACAGAGAGAGATCACAAGTAGATGGAGAGGCAGGCAGAGAGATAGGAGGAAGCAGGCTCTCTGCTGAGCAGAGAGCCCGATGCAGGGCTCGATCCCAGGACCCTGGGATCATGACCTGAGCCGAAGGCAGAGGCTTTAACCCACTGAGCCACCCAGGCGCCCCTGGAATTGTGGTTTTAAACATATTCTCCATTTCCAGAACCACAGACAGTGCATAAAGATGCAGAGCTTGTCCAATCAGCTTGCCAGCTTCCTCCTCACCACTGCACACAGCTCTCCCATCAGGTTCCCTTACCCTTTCCTGCCCTCCCCACCAAAGCTGTATCTGCGGGGTTTCTACATCACGTTCTTTTCATGATCAGCCTTGAAGTTCCTACATATTCATTTCACCCAGGACATCTTTTGGGAGCATCAGAAATAATACTAAGAGCACTAAAGATGGTTACTGAAGACATTTCTTCTTCGTCTATTTTAGAAATGTCTCCATGCCTCTCCTGTCACACTCGTGTGTGTGGCAGGGGGCGGGGGGGGGGGCCCAGGATCACACGTCACTGGTCAGACATACAGCAAATGGATTTCTCTTCACGTCCTGCTACATCATTAATGTGGTTCTACACTTTGTACTGCACATGGCAGAGTTTAAGGACCTTAAACTCTCAAACCTCTGTCCTATAAAACACAGTTTCTTTTAGTCTGAAAAGAAATATTTAAATAATATAACACCGAGGTGATAGCAAAGAGATGTTACTCAAGGATAGAATCCTAGCTCACCTACTTTTGGACTTGCTCCTGGATCGTGTTGATGCAGCTATAAAAACTTGGTGGGGAATTACATTACACTGAGTCTTTGCAAGTTTACGATTTTAACTAAACCCACTAGACTGAGGGATGAGGTATGTGTGGAGGTGGGGGAACAGAATGTATTAACTGTCGAGCTATCCCAAGTGGATTTAACGGAATTTCTCTTGTTCTTCAGCTGAAAGGATTAGTTGCTGTTTGCATCCTGGTTGAAAACATGCTCAAGGAACTTGAAATCTTGGTCAGGGATGAAAAGTGCTATTTTCAGGTCAATATTGCCTCCCCCGCCCCACATTCATGTCTATTCCTACCTATAAAGGCTGAAACCTCTGTACTCTTCAGTTCCTTTCTATATGAGGCAGCCTAAGAGGTGCCTTCATTGGGCTCTATGACAGGCCTATCTTTAGCCTGAATAATAGGATAATTAGGTTTCAGGGTATTTTAAGTAGAAGGAGAAAAGGTGGGTTTCTCAGTTGCCACCATGCTCATTCCTGCTTCTACATGTATTTTTATATTGTTCCTCCTGCCAGGAAAGTTCGTATTCTCCTTTCTTACTTCCCTTTCTCTGTGTGTGTGTTTGTGTGTGTCTCTTTTTCCCCCTTTTTTACTTATTCCTCTAACCTAATTTAAGGCCCAGCTCAACTCAAACCTGAATTGTGAGGCCCTTCCAGAGCATGACAGTGATTTTTCCTACACGTACTTCTTATTGTATATTTTCTGGAACACATAACAATTTCCTATATCCAGCATTCTTCATATACATACAAGATCATGTCTCTTCCGAGTGACTACAGTGTTCCTGAGGTCAGCTGCACATCAGCACTGTGCTGTTTGGGCCTATAAAAAATGAATGACATTTAAACTGAAATTTCTCAGAACTTGAATTTTTAAAAATTACTTATTTGGGAGGGAAAGACAATCTCTTATGTCTTGAATGCTTAGAAATTGGATATTCTTGGGACGCCTGGGTGGCTCAGTTGGTTGAGCGGCTGCCTTCGGCTCAGGTCATGATCCCAGCGTCGTGGGATCGAGTCCCACATCGGGCTCCTTGCTCGGCAGGGAGCCTGCTTCTCCCTCTGCCTGCCTCTCTGTCTGCCTGTGCTCGCTCGCTCTCGCTCTCTCTCTAACTAATAAATAAATAAAATCTTAAAAAAAAAAAATTGGATATTCTTAGATTCATGAGAAAAAAAGAATGAAACAGAATAGTATAGCCAATTAGGATAGAGCTCTGATGTGTACGCATAAGATCCAACGTGAATGGATTTTACTGTTGTATCTATTAAAAATCATTTTCTTAAAAACGTTTTCAAAGTTTAAGGTGCTTTCATACTAGAATCTATTTACACAAATTTTAAGTACTAAAAATGGGTTAATACATTCATCAGAAGTTAAGCAAGAGTATATAAAAGAGTAATGAGATTTATAGTATGTCAAACCTGTAAGTATATTTAAATATATACTATTTAAATATATATTATTTGAATATTTAAATGTACACACACACACACACACACACACACACACACACACACATTCCCTAGAGGTAATATACAAAATAAACTACACAGAAAAACTTGAAAAAATACCCTTTGTTCACATATTTTGAGATATGACATTAGAGTGAATTATTCATGAGAATTTCCTATTAGTAAGCACACCGCAGGAAATTTTGGAAAAGTAATGAAGGCTTAGTAATGCAAAATTTTTCTCCAGCTTTCTTTTCTAAGAAGTAAATGAGGTGAGACTTTCTAGCTCTTCCTACCCATAATCTCATTTATCACTTCAACCTACACATTTGTATAGCCGCTTATTCTTTTTGGAATCTGCTCCAGCTCCTCTACTAGAGCCCAAGTCCTCTGGAGACAGACCCAGGATTTTCCCATCTGTTTGCAAGGCCTACCAGCAGAGTGCCCCGTGCACAGTATGTGCCCTAGAGAAGAAGGAACGGGAGTCTGCAAGACAGACAAGGGGAAAGTGGGAAAGGAAGAGGAGGAGAGCGAATGATGACCTGGTTAGCACCAACTGTCTGTACAGACTGTACTCCAAGGCTAGCTGGGCACGCGACCAACGTTATCTCACTCATCAGCATGGCTGTCTTTACCCCAAATCTCTACCCAACATTTACTCAAAAGTTCCTTGGCTACCAAGTACCTTTTTCTCTGAAAATCTTCAGGGAAACTCACAGGTAGATAAGGCCATTAAAGAGAATCAATGGCACAGTGAGTTATGGATTGTAGTGGTATGGGTAAGGAGTATAGGAAGACTTTTTTTTTTTCCAAAAATGAGGAATTGGTCCAAATGGAGAGGACAGATGGAAGGAAGTACAGGAAGACAGGGAGGTGGGAACGGGATGGGAGGTGCGTGGGAACCGAGGGCAGCCTGCTGTTGCTAGAACAGAAAGTTCAAGGCAGAACATGGAGGAATGGGTATTAAGACGATGGGGACCACGCCATAAAGGATCCTGATGAACTGGTTAGTGAGCCTGGACGTCACCTCACATGCATGTGCAGGAGATCCAGCAGACATTTCAGAAGAGTGACAGGATAGTTTGCTCTGGAAGTTTTGTAAGGGACATATTGGAAGGGATAGAACTGAAGGCTGGGAGGCAATTAGTAGATGGGATGAGAGATGAACTCAGTTCAGACAAGAGCATTAGAACTGAAGGTGAGGGGAAGAGTCAAGAAATATTTGGGAGGTATAATTGTATCTCTGTGAGTCATCTTTTTCAAATGTAAATCATTGGTCAGTATCACTCCCTGGTTAAACCCTTTAGATGGGTTCCTACTGCTCTCAGAACAGAATGCACACACCTCCTAGCTGACAAGGCTTCACTGGTGCTTCCCTCTTGATCTCATGGCCATGTTCCACTCAGCCGCTCTCCCCAGTCCCAGACCACTCTTCTGGTCTTCCAGCACACCAAGCTCTCTCCCTTCCCACTATTCATCTGCTTCCCCTCTGTCCAGAATGCTCTTCCCCAGCTCTCCGCATTCCAACTTCTTTCTCATTCTTTATGTCTCATTTCTTCAGAAGCACCTTCCGTGGAAACCTTATCTAATGTGACCTTCCTCAATTACTCTACTTTTAATTTACTCATTTCCTTCATGCCACGTATTACAGTACCTACTGACCTTGATTGTATATCACACTTGTAGTTTACCTGTTCATTGTATTGTAAGCCCTTCCCCAAATGTGTCACGGGAGCCCTTGAATTCTTGGATTTGATTTATCCTTGACAGTACCAGCACGATGCTGCTTGATATATGGACCCCCCCAAATAGACTATGTAGATGAATATATATGAATAAATGATAAAGACATGGTTGTACATAATTTAGAAGATGAGTTAAAGGAAGAAATCTAGTGATAGAGCCAGACTACCTGGTTGCAAATTCCACTTTTAGCCACTATCCAAAGTACTCGTGCTTTGTTTTAGAGGAAGTATCTAATTCACTCATTCATACTCTTTCATACTCTACGGCAAGTGCTACGGGGTGGATAATGACTCTGCAAACAGACAATGTCCTCAAAACCAAACCAAATATAAAATGAGTATAAACATGTTTAACCGGTCTAAGAGATACATGCTATGGGAGCACCTATAAGCCTATTACTGAAAAAAAAAAACAAAACTTTTTTGTTCTTGCTTGGTTAGTCTACAAATCTGGTCACCTTGAAGATGTGACCTTTTGCATTTATTCCTCAAAAAATGCTTAAGAAAAGAAGATCGCAGAGAAATAACCTTAATGCAAAGAAGTTAACTATTTCTCGTAATGTGCTAAAAACATATAGTATATAGCATTTGAGCATAAAAATTACTAAGTGGCATTTCCTAAATAAAATTAAAAATCAGTTTTAAAAAAGTTTAGGTTTGTCTTTTGTTTCCTTTTTAAATTAATATAACATTTATATTCTACATTTTGTGAAATACATGTAAAATTCTCTAACACTGAATACTTTTGACGTATTAGGAGAATCTTTATTACGTATGTCTAGATCCTTCCATTCTAAATTTTTATAAAAGGCAGTGCACAGTGCCATAAGCTAGGTAATAACAGATCAATTCCACTTTTCTGTAGTTTCCTTATGACAAAGAAATCCATTTTATCGGAAACAACCTCCTATCCAGAAATAATTTAGGGAGGGCTAATATTAAAGGAGTAGCTTTCATTTTGGATTCAATGTGGTTTCCACCTCTTTTTCATGCCAGAAATTCTGAAATTTTAGTGTGCTTTAGGATCATCTGAATTTTTTTTTTTTTTTTTACAAAACTACAATTACCAAGCCCCAACCTATATAGTCTGAGGCCCAGATATGTACATTTTAAAAGTACCTCAGAAAATTATGGGGGAGAAGAGGGGTCTTATATGGTCTACATTTCTGGAACTCTAGCAAAAACAATACTTAGGGGAAATGTCTAAATTATATAGTGCCTTACAGTTTACTATGCTTTTCATTCATTATTTTGCTTACTTGTCAGAGCAGAATGATGGGAAGAACAGGTATTGGCATCTTATTTTAAATGCAAGAATCTCAGACTCAAAAAGTGTAACTGAGTTTCCACATTTGGTCCTCTTACTAGCAATATGCAGGGCTACTGACTCATGCTTCTGCAAATGTCTGAGCACAAGCTTTTGTGCATGCATTGTTCTTGGTTCTTAGGAAAAATCAGCAAACAGATTAAAAAAGTCTCTATCATAATGAATATGTTCGAGCAGGGAGAGATAGATATAAACAGTAGATACAATAAATAAATAAATAAATCATGAAACTAATATTAAGTCCCACAGAATCTATTCAAAGCAACCACAAAGTTAAAATACTACATCTTACCGAGATTACCAAGTGGACTTTTGAAACAAATTGGGCTCTCCAGTTAACTAAATAAAAAACAAAATGAAACCCAACACTCCATTCCCTGAGTAGTCTGACAGAGACTTAAGTAGGATAACAGCATTCTGCAAACATAAAACCTTTCCTCTCGTAGTAACAAAGTCTTTCTTACAGCTTACACAGCTTAATTCCACATTATTCAGTCTGCTCTGTAGATGGCACTGCAGGTCCACCAATGAGGCTTTGCTCACCGGCCTTGTTCGCACCGCCCCACACAGCCAACTATCATATTGGGGACTATGAAAACCACCTTTGCTCTGAAGGCAGAAATCACTTTACGATGGCAGCCGGACACAACTCTAATTTGTAATTTAATTAAAACGTCCTTATTAAGTATGAGGTCCCACAAAGGCTGAAATGACTCTGTTTATCCTGCTGGATCTACGGTAGCCTGTTCCCAGGCATGGTAGACTGTTCTCGAAGTGGACAAATGATTCACTGATAAACTGATTCAGAACAAATCATTCCTGTGGATTCTGGGTCTGACTCAACCAAAAGAATACTTTTTTATGGCACTTGATTTTTACTTCCCAGCCCAGAAGTTAAGTACTTTTCTGCAGGGAGGGAGATTTAGTGTCTGCTGAAGGTCAAGGACAAAGGGTTGAAGGCAGAGGCGCCGTACAGCAGTCAGACCAGAACGTGACGGAAGCGTCTGTCGTCTCGGTTTGGAGCAAGGACTGCTGTCCATCAGCTAGAGCGTTTAGGAAGGAGAAAGGTCAAGGCTTCTGGTTCTGAATCCCACATTTTTATATTCTTTCACAGGGAATGACCGACTGACTGATTAACCTTTTCGCAGGGGTCACTCATGGCCAATGCAATGTAACTGGAGAAGCAGCAGAAGCAGGGCCGAAGGAGCTCAAACTGTGCCCTGGTAGGATCAGACTACTCTCTTCCCCGTACACACCTGAATCACACTTGTTCGTGCCGGCTCCAGCACCAGCTTAGAACACAAGTCATAGCTGATCGGACCTTCGCGGAGCATGCTGCATTAGCCTGGCCATTTCTCCACAAGTAAATCCTGAAACACGCAGGAGGGATGGGCCAGTCTGGCAGTTAATCTTCACGGCCATCAAGCATCAAGATCAAGTTTCCCCGGGAAGGAAATGCTTTCTTCCATGAGACTGCTAAAAAGACACAGCTGCCCCGCAGTCCTCACCCTCTTGGCTATTTGTGCTTCGCACTAAAGGAGATGCTTTGCCAGACTCTTCTGGTGAGAACTAGCTCACCTGTGCCACCGAGGCTGGCAATCTCTCTGGGCCTTTGTCTGAGCAGTTACTACCTCAAGGAGCTGACAGCGGAGAGATGAGGTGCTCTCTCTTTTTTTCCCCTTCTGTGGAGCTTATTGCTTCAAGCAGTCTCTCATCCTCCCCGTCCATATGGCCAACTGAACTTTAGTGACAGAAATAGAGAGCGAGGAATAATACAGAGACAGATGTTTCAGACCCAGAAGCAGCAAGGGTGCTAGAATGAGAAAGCACAATGACAATCTGGACAAAAGAGAGAGAAAGGATGCAATATATCAATCCCGACTCACAATTCTTCAAGTGGACCACAATGATTTTATTTTTCAATTATCTAGAGGTTGAGGTATTGAAAGGAATCCAACAAGGAACCCAGGGCTCTCAAAATCCTGGCTGGGCAACAGCGCGGATCAGAGCACCAACAAATAAACTGCCAATGCATAACATTCCTCTTTTCCCCTCTATGTCAGGTGTTAGTGGACAGCTGGAAAATGTAAGGAATTCTCCAAATTTACTGGAAGGTCAGTGTACCACTGGACATGATTTCAATTACTCTAATATGCACGTGACATATTTTAGTTGAAAAGAAAAAGTTAAGTACAACTCTAGTGATTCCCGGATTCAGTACTAATTGCTCTGTGCATCCACGGTCAGCAGTTCCTAACGGGGGAGCTATCCAAGAGAGAATTCTGCTCTTCTGCTGCTCTCCGGGGAAAGGCAGCACTGCCAGCGACTGGAAGGAATTAACTTTGATTTCTGAGCACATTGGTTATTTTTTTCCTCCTCCATTCGAGTCCTTCCTAGGCGAGTATTTATCTGCATGCTTCCAAGGATGTGTTAATCCGTGTTCTAACAAAATCCTCAGAAGAAAGAAAACTTATCTACAGGAAAATACAGGGTTATATAGAAGAAAATTATCATTATAATCGGAATATGGAAAGGGGGAAAAGGAGAAACCACAATATACATTTTTTTAAAGATTTTATTTATTTGAGACAGAGATCACAAGTAGACAGAGAGGCAGGCAGAGAGAGAGGAAGCAGGCTCCCCACTAAGCAGAGAGCCCGATGCGGGGCTCAATCCCAGGACCCTGGGATCATGACCTGAGTCGAAGGTAGACCCACTGAGCCACCCAGGTGCCCCCACAATATACATTTTAATTTGTAATTTATAAAAGGAACATCCTTGATATGACAGCATACGTGAACTTACTGGAACTACTAAATAGTCGTGATTAAAAAAACCCACAATACACCAAAATTGGTAGTAGGTGGGAAGTAGGCATGTTTTGGGGGAGGTGGTGTTATACCACTAAACAGGTATTTGTTTTCTGAAGTAAAAATCACTTAGGCATATAATCTACTTTCAGTTATTTCCAAGAAAACAAATGAGTATGTTTAATTACTCTAGATTGAAGCACAATTGCTGGCACATGCAACCACAGAAAAGAGAGCTAATGTATTTGCCCACCCCTTGGCAAAAAATATAGTGATAGCCATGGAAGTCAACCTTTCCGTTTTCTCCCTTCCCTTCCTCCCCATCTCTACGTACGTGTACATGATGTGTGTGTATGGACACACCTGTCTGCACACATGCCCGGGCTAGCAGCTCCGCCCTAGACATCTGGCTCTGTCACAGTCACAAGGACATGCCCTCGAGCTGAGAGCAGCACCACGGGTTATTAAAGAGATAGTGAGAGCCCATATGAAGAATGAGTTTTTTAACCACTACTGCTAACTAAACAAGATGTTCCCTTCCTGCAGAATGTTCCCATTTTCAGTCCTGTGTTCTATTATCCAAGATAGCGTTTTCCAAACTTCAGATTTTATTGCCTTTCATATCACAAAGGTCTAAAGCTAGGGGTCATAACACATATGTACAACGAACAGGAGCCACTGAGACTGTTTCAAGAACTCATCTGGGAGTTTTTAGGAAATATTGGGTTCTGTGGAATTAAAGGAGAGTCATTTAAAGACTCAGCATTATCAAATAAATAAACAAAATCTTAAAAAAAGACTCAGAATTATCAACAAATCCAAACTATGGAGAGGGCCCAAATGTCCATCAACTGATAAATGGGTGAAGAAATGTGGCACGTGGCGTGCACGCACACACACATACACAGGAATATTTTTTTTTTAAGATTTTATTTATTTATTTATTTGACAGACAGAGATCACAAGTAGGCAGAGAGGCAGGCAGAGAGAGAGGAGGAAGCAGGCTGTCCACAGAGCAGAGAGCCCGATGCGGGGCTCGATCCCAGGACCCTGGGATCATGACCTGAGCCGAAGGCAGAGGCTTTAACCCACTGAGCCACCCAGGTGCCCCCACACAGAGGAATATTACTGAGCCATAAAAAAGAATGAAATCTTGCCCTTTGCAATGGCATGGGTGGAACTCCCGGGTATTATGCTAGGTGAAATAAGTCAGAGAAAGACAAATACCATATGATCTCACTCATATGTGGAATTTAAAAAAGAAAGGAGATTAACATACGGGAAGGAGGAAAATTAAAAAAGGAGAGAAACATGCCATAAGTGACTCTTAACAAACTGAAGGTTGATGGGGGGAGGGGGTTGGAGGATGGGCCAGACGGGTGATGGGTATTAAGGAGAGCCCTTGTGATGAGCACTGGGTATTGTATGTGAGTGAATTCCCTGAATTCCACTCCGGAAACCAATACTGCACTGTATGTGAACTGACAACATTTTAAATGAAAAAATGAAAAAAAAAAACAACAACAAGGCTCACTATTATCAAGTAGTCCTATTATGGGGAAACTTAACTTGGAATGATTTCAGCAGCCCATCCCGTTCTGTCATCACACTCATCTCATGTACGCCCTGTGGGAGCAGAGGCACGATCACAGCGGAGAGGTGGCTTAGCTTTAAATGCAGCCCCACTTAACCTTGATAGCACAGGAAACACTTGCGAAAGTTAAAAAAGCAAGAAGCAAACAAACAAAAAACCAAAACCCCCACAACATCTAGGTAACCCCTGAGATAGGCCAATTATATGAGACCCTCCATGTGCAGAACAGAAGTACAGGCTTCAGCATTTTATCTCCTCCCAGGTGACTCCAGTGTGCAGCTGTGGTTGATACCCTCCTTTACTTCGAAAATAGTTCAAGAGGTAAGAAAGAAGGAACCAAGACAAAACCTTGGCCTACGGACTAATTTATCAGAAAGTTATAAGGCAACTAATTCTCAGAAAAATTCTCTTCAAGTCTGTCTGACAAAAATCTTTCTGTAGCAGCCCTGTGAATTCGGAGATCCTGGTGAAGGTTTATTTTTACTTTCAGTAGGCGGTGGCACATGAGTGGTAGATACATGGGTTTTAGAGTCAGATGGCCAGAGAACAGTTCCAGGTCTACTGCTTTTAGGCTTCATGACCCCAGGCAACAGAGTTTGTCTCTATACCTTAGCTACCCTACTTGTGAAACGGTACTTCACATTGTCGAACTACAGGAGAATTCACAGACATGTCTCAAAAGAGTTTCTGACACTTCAGGAAGCACTCAGTATTCATTTGGGTTTATGAGCTATCATTTCCTACAGAAAAAATAAAGCAGGGGCCATAACCAAAGTAAGAAATATATGTACAATGTTATGAACTCATTTCAGTAACTTAAAGAAAATCTTTGATAAGTCACTATTTGTGGTAACGGTAGTATTACACTTTAACGAAGACAGTTGTTTATTGACCTTTATGGTTTAAGGTTCTAGGTAAAATTTTGGTTGAGCAAAGGGTTTTGCAATTTAAGAAAATGTTTATAATCCCTGTGTTAACATACTCGGTTCTTATAGATTTAAAACACATTGTTAGAAATATTCACAGGCGGGGCGCCTGGGTGGCTCAGTGGGTTAAGCCTCTGCCTTCGGCTCAGGTCATGATCCCAGGTTCTGGGATCGAGCCCCGCATCGGGCTCTCTGCTCAGCAGGGAGCCTGCTTCCTCCTCTTTCTCTCTGCCTGCGTCTCTGCCTACTTGTGATCTTTGTCAAATAAATAAATAAAGTCTTAAAAAAAAAAAAGAAAAAAAAAAGAAATATTCACAGGCAATGGAGTTTTCTTCTCTGAGGCCTCTCTGATTTACGCCAACTTGGACGTGGACAAAGCTTTGGCTCTCAGTGGTGTGCAGAGCATGTCTGCTTGGTGCTGTGTAGGGAACTGACAGTGACAATGACACGGAGGAGGCTGCTCCTGGTCACAGACTTCCGCTGAATTAAAACCACGGAGAACATCAAAGGCTTGACTAGCACAGGCTACACAGGGCCTTGCATCTTTGGAAACTTCTGAAGTTTTTAATATTCAGGAAAAAAGTCTGACATCTAGTTGTGGTGGAAATATCCTATCTGAGCTGTCTATCACAATCTCAGTGAAGATAGAAATACAATGTATTACTGTTACTACATTGGCTGGTGATTGGAAACACATTACCAATGTACAAATTAGAACCTCTAATTCTAAAATAATTATCAGCCAATTTCAGAGCTGTTAACATGATTAAAATTATGAATACATTAGTTGATTCACCCTCACAAGTCAAATTTTGATTAGATAATACTACATGCTAAATAGGTATACTACTCAAATTTCTTAAAGGTTTTTTTACTAGAAAAACTTTGACAAAATTGTTCAATAATGTACACAGAACTGGGAAGGGAATGAAAGACTGATGGGTTTTTCCCCCCATAAACTTTATTAAAGGTCCTGATTTGGTTGGTCTCCAACTGTTTTGGCTCAGAATTAGGAATTCTAGTTTTGATGATGGCTCATGTGCACTGATTAGAAAAACATCTCACACAGCTATTAGAAAAGCAAGTTAATCACTAGAAAAATAATGGTAAAATTCAGTATTTCATACTGAAAATTCTTAAAAATGTCTGCTTTTTATTTATTATAGGGCATATACTCTTACGTCATTGAAGCATCAATGAACAGTTGGTACCTCCATAAGTACATCTCCGTAGGTAATGTTTGGATTCTACCTACAAGTATAATCCTATAAGCAGTAGAGGGTAGTGTGAAACGCAGCAGATTGGGTCTGTGGTCCTAGGTATGGAACTGTGAAGATTTTCTAACATCCGCAGACTTCATTTATAATACATCTGGTCCTCTAAATTGCATCACCTTGTTTTAAGCAAAAAACTGGTAGGTCATTTGTTTGGAACAGAACAACAGGACTGAATAAATCACAGAAACAGAGATTTGGGACATTTTATCAGGGTAAGAGACACTCCCAGTCTTGTTTTTGTTGGAAAGAACCAACTCATCCCACAGAAGAGAATACCCTCTTTCGTAAGCAGACATGAAAGTTGAACTTTTATAATATTTTTAAAGATTTACTGATTGATTTTGAGAGGGGCAGAGAGCACGCAAATTGTGGTGGGGGGTGGGGTGGGGAAGTCGGGAAGGGGTGGAGGGAGAGACTCTCCAAGCACATTCCCAGCTGAGCATGGAGTCTAACCTCCAATTTCAGGGACCCGTGAGATCAACACCTGAGTCAAACCCAAGACCTAGAGGCTCAACTGACTGAGCCACCCAGGAACCCCTAAACTTGGGAATTTTAAAGGTCAACGGTACATACTGAAAAAGATGATACATTAACTGCAGCCATCATTTTTAGAAAATGTCACTCAACAGACCTTACTACTTAGAGTAAGTGAAAAAATGCCTCTTCTGAGTACCTAGTCAAATAATTGACATAACGTTCTAATTTCATATTTGGGCTGATTTATAAAAAGAAAAAAATTATTGTATATTTCTCTAATCCAATTCATACAATGATTCCAGAATCATCTTTGCTAAACACAAAGGTGATCGTTTATTTCCCGTCTCTGTTTAAAATCTCTCCCCATTGCCTACAGAGAAATCCAGACTTTCTCTTAGAGTTCACACCCGCTTTGGGATCTGACCCCACCTACACTCCCAGCAGCATGGCTCGCCACCCCCATCTCAACTGCACACTTGAGCTACATCAGTACTTCTGACTTATCATGACACGCTCTTGTAGATGCTACACCGTCTTCTTGGAAGGTGCCGTTTCATTTTATAGTTGCTACAAAAGATTTCTCTTCAAATATTATTTGTAATTGTGACATATCACAGCTTCCCAAGAGAACAAATTAGCATATAAATGATAAGCCTTTGGCATCAAAGGAAATATTCAACAATAGGGATATATATATATATATATACACAAATTTATAAATAAGTTACAAATTCTTTAAACCTCACGGAAAAGTATGTTTTTCCAAACTTGAAAAAATAAACTATAACAAAAACTTCACCTGACCTGATCCTATTCATAGCCCTAGGGCAAAACAGAACTTCCTGTAATACAGAACCTCACAAAAATATATGGACATCATAACAGGCTTAGAATAGATTTAATATTTCTCCATGCTCAGAAAATCAAGTTGATGTATTTCGTATTCCTACTCCCCTGGTTTTACGGTTCTTGGCAAGTCTTTTGATTATGTTTGTTCTCAGACAGGGCTGCCAAGTCCTTCCCTAAGCTTTAACCACCCCATCGCTCGGGCCTCCTGGGCTCCAGCCCTCAGTCTGCTGCCAAACTCCCCTTCACGCCCTGGCATCAAAAATGAAATGGTGCCGTAAAAGAAAGCAGCCCTAATAACTGGCGTGTGCTGGGCAAACAGTAATTTCCTTAAAGCCCTCCCCTTAAGAATATCAGATAGAACATGGCCTCAAATATTACAGTCCTATAGTGGAGAGTTCGCTTCTGCTTTTGATGTCTCTGCCTCCTCTTCTGGCCCCTTTCCTTTACTTACTCACTTACAGGACTGTAGAATTTGTTTTTAACTACGCAAGGGCAGGAAGGACCAGCATTTTCATGTCTGTGGTTCCCATGATGAAAATTAAAAGGATCTGAAGAGCGTTGGAAATAACCAACGTTGTATAGCCTACAACGGCGTAGATTCTTAGAACTTAAACTGCTGTGCTACACAGTATCAGAGGCTGCTAAAATTTTGGCACACATTTCAGGGGAAAGGTTGACAAGTTTCAAACTTTTAAGAAGTTTCTGCAGAATTATGTCAGCCTCCCCAAAGCTCTCTTCTAACAATGTCATCTGAATCACTTCCCATTCAATCTGGGCCCCATCTATCTGTTGATAAACCTGCTGTCCATTTTTGCAAATCAACGAGACCAACCTGCACTTTGACTGGAATTTCCTGTTTTATCATCTAAATTGCTTTAAAAACAATTTAAAAAGGCAAAAGATTCTGGGATTTGTTCTAATCAAAGGTATAGGGCACAAAGCGCAGGGCATTATTAATACTTTAGAACACACACAACAAAGGAAATCATTCAGCACCATTTCAGCATATTCCACCACTCAGGAGATTCATGCATATTTAAGTGAATTAATTTATTTTCTGCAATTTGCTCTTTAAGAGCTTAAGTGGCCATTTGCTGTTGCTTATTTCAGGATTCTGTGCCCTTGTTCTCTGAGTCACCAACTTATAGCTTGAGTGCTCCAGGTGTATTTATGCTCCCAAAGTATTTTAAATTACCCATTAGGAAATCCAATTTCCTATTTATAAGACTCAGAAGTGATTTTCCACTGTTCACTTTTTTCTTAATTAAGGACATGGGCCTGTATTCTCAGCTGAATTTTTGCTATTATATATTATTGGCTCTGCGATAGTCAATATTTTGGAATGTCATCGATATCAGGATCACAGATAGTCACTTAAGATGGGCCACTCTTAGGTCCTCTTGAGATTGGTATTTAGGATACCCATAAAAATGGTCACCAAAATAATATCCACAGCTTATGATACTCTTTGCCCAGCATTCTATGTACATGATCTCATCCAACCCTTTTGACACTTCTAGGACATCATCTTCTCAATGACTACTGAAGTTCGGGGGATTAGAAAATGTAGGCTTAGAGAAGTGAACCACAGGGATATATGCCTATCAAGTACCAGAACTGATACTTAAACCTACTGCCTCTTCCTTCCAAGCTTTACATTGGCTCATAGATGTCCAAGGCATGTAGACTGTGTTTTAGAGAGTTCAAGTATGATTAGGACCCAAGTTCTGCCTTTAAGGAATTTATGATCTAGTTGGGAAAGGCGTAAAGGCAGTTATACAGGTTCTTATAATCCAAGGCTAGGAGTGGCTTAAACAGACAGGCAAAGCACTCTGAAGATTCAGGGAAATGAAAGATCATGTCTGATTGGGGTATAAATCTTCAAAAGTCAAGTGCTGCTTTGCAGAAGCCCAGAAAAGCAGGTGGGATGCAGAAAATGGAAGCTGAGGAGGTCAGAGCATCAATATACGGCCCATTCTACGGCGCTGGCCTCAAACCAGGGATGACTGACAATAAGGAACCAAAGACTATTTGGTTTTCACTGTGGACCAAAAGCCCACCATCTGGTGGTGGAATCTGCAGACATGGAAATTCCTGGATTCTGGGACACATCAGAACTGAATCACAGTGATGAACAGTGTTTCTTAAACTTTTGTTCTGAGGGAGCTCTCAAGGCATATCTTATTTAGTTGGACTTTAAACTGAAAGATCCCCCTTGGCAAAAAGTATCATTTTAGATTCACCCCAGGTATTAATCTTTGATTTCCTCCTAGGTACTGCCTCTTCCACATCCTCTATGTGGTATAAAACAAACAAAAACCCCACAAAATTCAACTGTGTAAGTTTAAAGATCTAATTGACTTTATTCAAGGATTCCTGAATCAGGAAGCATCCCACCGAGCAAGCAGAAAGGAGACTGCACAAATGGAAGAGAAGGCTTTTACAGGCACGGGGTGAGGGGATGGGGGGAGAAGTTGGGGACAAAGAGTGGATTGTTTCAAGCAAGGCTACCTCCCTTTGGGGAAGGGTGGGGATCTATCCTGCAGGTCTGATCACTAGAGCTGATCAGGAAATTCCAGACTGACTTGTTAAAGGTCATATTTCTGGGAGGTTAAAAGTGCAGTAAAGTCTTATTTTGCTGTTGTGGGGGCCATGACTACATTTTGGACCTACTGTTCCTCCCTCCCTTCCTTCTTTCCTTTCCTTCCTTCCTTCCTTCTTCTTCCTTTCTTTTCTTCCCTCCTTCCTTTCCTTCCTCCCTTTTCTTCCCTCCTTTTCTTCCTACCTCCCTCCCCACCTTTTTTCAAACAATGTCTTTGGTCTGACATAGGTCTCCAGCCACACCCCTGTAGCCAGCTCCATGTCAACCTTCCATTCTGCTGTTCCTAATTCCTCCTGGGAGAAATAACCCCAACTGAGTCTTTCATTCTTACTATAGTTAGAACAGGAGGTTCACAACGCCAAGCCTTAGTTAAGCTAATCCTTCTTTCCTGATTTAATTTTAGCATCTGCTATCTGACCCAATCAAACTGAAAGTTCATATTCTGCAAATACTTGCGCATTGCTTACTCTGTGCAGGAACCATGCTCAGTGTTCAAGATACAGTAGAGAACTAGCCAGGCAACAGTCCCTGCTCTCATGAAGCTTAACTTTTGCGAGAGGAAGAGACAGAGCAATAATTTAATGAGATGGTCTCAAACAGGGATGGTTACACTGAGGAAAACTGAACAGGGCGAGTGCTGGAGTGCTTTGTTGGGGAGGGCAGGGATGCTAATTTAGATCTGCTTATTAGGTAAGAGTCTCCATAAAGAAACAATACCCAAGCTGAGACCTTAATTACACTAGGTGGGAGGGCCATGGAAGATAAGAGGAATACGGGAACATGGGCAGTAGAGGAAAGCAAGTCCAAAGAACCCAAGACAGGAACGACAAGGGTAGCCTGATGAAGGTCAGATCCTAAAGCAGCACAAGCAGCACAGACAGGAGCAAGGTGTTTATTCTAAATGTGAGGACAAGTCATTAAAAGTCTGGGTGGAGATGTCCATTTGAGAAGCAATGGATTTAGACCCACTTAAAGCTATCAGTTGTGATCAGATCATTGAGCTGACAGGTAGAAGGGGACTCAGAAGCAGACCAAGCAGAGAGGGGCATTTTCTTAATAAGAAATGAAGCTGGCAAAAGAAATCAGTTGACTTCTAGGTAACAAACTTGTCTCAGTTTGTTTGGCTAGACCGACAGGACAGTGTTACCCCACCCCCACCCCAGGTCATTTAGTTCCAAGTATAATAGGGAGGTACCACTAGCAATTTCTTCTTCTATTCATACCTTCTTCATTAAAAAACATGTTCATTGGTAAAATTAAACAGAAAAAAACAGCTAACTGTAAAATCTCAGCTGTGACAATCTAAATAATTTGTGACTGCCATGAACATTAATGGTAAATCAGTAACAGCCCTGCGCAGGGCACGAGGCTCCAAGAGCTGGTATAAGCACATCCAGGACCCAAAACCCTGAACCTAATCCAGCGGTGTCCTCTCAGGCCTCTCAAGCACACCAAAACTGCTGGTGAGACACTAATCTCTAGGGACGCCTGGGTGGCTCAGTGGTTAAGTATCCGCCTTCCTCTCCAGTCATGATCCCAGAGTCCTGGGATGGAGACCAGCATCTGGCTCCCTGCTCTGCGAGAGCCTGCTTTTCCCTCTCCCCCTGCCCGCTGCTCTTCTGCTTGTGCTCTCTCTCTCTCTGTGTCAAATACATAAATAAAATCTTGAAAAAAAAAAAAAAAAAGAATGACCTTTAACCCGCTTTAGTGAATTTTTTTGGATCAAAATCATTAGTACTTACACACAGTTACAGATTACTTGTGGTAGAATTTACAACCGATGGACACTTCGGAGCTGCTGCCCGAGGCTAGGGTGACCGTGGTCACCAGCCCCAACCCAACCTGTCCACCGTTCCCCGGAGAAGTCTGCTAGAGAGGAAGTTGGAACTGCGGAACCCTCAACAAGGGAGCCCTTGCTGTCATCCGAAAGTCGTTCAGAAGTTACTTTATTTTAACACCCTCTCCTGCATAGGTATTTTGAACTTTCTAAATCCATCTTATACCCAGTGCCTCACCTGCTGATGCTGTGACAGACAAAGATTCACACCACATTTGATTAGTGTCTTCATCGGCAGTGTCTTTGCCTTAATACCGAGTACCACACTCCCCATTTAGATCTGTTTCTGGTTTTGAAGTTGGAGCTAAACTCACTTCTCCTAAAAGCCCCCCACCCCTACTCTGGAGTCCACCTTCCAGCCCCCCCAGGAATGGCACCTGCACCCTGTACCCACCTGTCCGCCATTTCTCCCAACGGAAATTTCTCCCTGGATCTCTGTAGTTTCTCGGCTCCCTCTGATTTTCAACATAGATAGACTTCTTTTACATCTTGGACATAAAGGCTGCCTTAGTAACAAAACTCCATACCTATAGCTTTTCTGGAATCACTGATGAACGTCTCTTATGAAGGTTAATATATCTGCTGCCCTTGTGCTCTCAGTGTGCACTCAAAACTCCTTTCTAATCACTTTAAGAAACAGGAATCTGGCTTCCATCCCTACTAGGCTGCTACTACTCTGCATTTTCAAAAGTGACCAAATTATTCCTTCAGTGATATCCAGCAATTTCACTCTTTTGTATACGATCCTACTCATTATTCCCTCTTTAACTGACAGTGTCTTTTTCAGACAACCTCTACAATCCTTTCCTCTTCCTTCCTTGCTCACTGTTCCTTCTTTGCCTTTTTTTCCAGAATCCACTATTTCTTACCAAGCTGTAAATCAGCTTGTTTCCGAGGCTAAGTAACCACTTCATTACTTGCAGTTGACAATGCTAGAGAAATGTGGAAAGGTCTGAATATGAAAGAGACAGAGCAACTTTGATGAGGACTCCTGTTATTAATCAGGTCATTTAAACATCCAGTGTTAAGGATTTTACTAAATAGGACAGGAACAAAACCTAAGGGGCCCATAAACCAAAGACATATACAATCTAGTTAAGTGGATAAAATAAAGATACAAAAAGCTGGAACAAACATGAATGTACTTTTTACACTTACGTGATGCCATAAGAGCGCCCTGTAGGACACAGTAAAGCAGAGCTAGGAATTCCCTGTTTCCCTCTTTTTTCAAAGCAAATCTTATACGTTTTATGAATAGACACACAATGAGAGAACTAATCTCATCTGCCTTTGTTTTTATAACAATACTCATTCTCAAATTATAGTTTTATATGATTTTCAACATCTAGAAAGGGAACCAGGGGCCCTCAGTCAGTTAAGCTGATTTCAGCTCAGGTCAGATCTCAGGCTTTCGAGCTCACACCTCCACCAGGCTCTGCACTCAGTGGGGAGTCTGCTGGAGATTCCCGTGTGCTCTAAAATAAATAAATAATTCTTTAAAAGAGGGGGGCGGGGGAACCAAACAAAATGAAATGTTTTAGACCTTGCCTCATGCTCATGGCAGTAAAGAAATGGGCAAGAGAAATCATCTAGGGGAACAGTAAGTTCCTTTAAAACTCCAAATCCCCAGTAAGGTGAGATTTCTAAATTCAGGCCTCCATGGACCATCCCCAGGTAGGCCCCAATCCACCACACACTGGCTCACACTCAGTAATGGCCTCTGGTTATAATCACATTCGGAAAGGCATTACTTTAAGCCTTACCAACTTCTGGCAGACTTTATGGCTATTTCCACCATCGAAATTCAACTTCTCCTTTACTATCCTAATTGTTTCAAAGGTTTATGATAAAGAACTCTTGCTTCAACATCTCTCACTGTAGTGCAGTTGACTCTTACAAAACTCATGTGGAGAAAATGCACGCGTTAATTTAAACAAGGTTGCTAATGACAAAAACACGCAAGGCCCTATTCTAGCCTAAGAGGCATCGCAGGTAACAGGACCACATCCTTGAGGCAAATGTACTCTAGTAAAGGGAGTAAGACACCTGCACAAAGATGCTCACAGGTAAACACACCGAAGGGCTGCACGGCTCACTTCTGGAATCCAAAGGAAAGAGAAATCACAATTTGAAGGAAAGCTTCACGAAGGCCACGATTTGAAGTGGCCCTTGGAGATGAGTAAGATCAGCGGGAGGCAGGGGAAGATGTTCAAGGGAGAACACACACTGAGAATACCGGCGGATGGGCTCACGTCCTGGGGAGAAGGCATGTGCACTGGACCTCCAATGCTTTTCACATGCATTCAGGAGGAAAGAACAAGAGTATAATTCTGCTGGTGAGAGTAAAGAGGACGAATGCTACAGATGAAAGAGACTGAGAGGATTTCATTCAAAGTCACTCATTTTAAACAAAAGAGAACTGAAAACTTGGGGTAGATGAGGGCAGTGCTCATATTTATATCGGAATCACAGCAGAACCAGGATGAGAACGAAGCCAGCATCACTGTTGTTATTTAATTTGTCGTACGAGCACAAACCAGATTTCCCCCTGCGAGTAACTATCCCATCCTTCTATAAGGGGTGAAAGTTATTTAAGTAATTCACACAGTAATTAGTAATTAGTATGTACCAGGCAAGACTGTAAGAAATAAAACTTCTTTATCCTTATCTATCCCATATCAGCCTTTGGCAGGATACAGGTCAACTGAAAACACCACAGGTGTAAATTTGTATTTTTCTAATTACATGTCACACTTAAACTGCCACTAATACAGTGCAAATAATTTTTTTAACGGCTAAAAATAAAAGTTGGCTATCAGTGTAGCTGGCCAAAAAAAAAAAAAAAAAAAAAAAGAAAAAAGAAATCAAAGTGTTCTTGCTTTTTTTTTTTCCTAAGCACATTCTTTACCACATACATACATACACACACAGAAGGAAAACCAGATTTGGGGACAGATAGTTGAGAGAAACAGGTTGTTGTTCATTTGCAATTAAATGGGTCTAGAAAGCAGATAAGTCAAAAAGGCCAATGAGATCTGCCCAAAGTGATCCTTGCAATTAAACTTCTGAGAAGGGAGCCAAAGTGTGACGAGGGACCAGGGCTTCTGAGCAACAGCAATATTGCTACCGGAACTTTATCAGAGAATAATTTACTGGCTGTAGCCAGAAGTCCGACTCTGTCTCAGTATAAATGAGGAGCAGTAATTATTTCCCGTTTGTGGCTTCATTGTAAACTTCTGAAGAGTGAGAACCTTCAGCAGGAGACTATGAAATCTAGTGATGCCACAGGACCTCCTCCTCCATGAAGTTCAAAGCCCTGTCACACCGTGAATCACATGCCAGGAAATCTCTGCGACATGGGTCCCCACAACGCAACCTCAGCCCTGACACAGCTTTCAAACAAACACCCCCTGTTTCTGGTCCGATTCCTGCTTCTGCTAATTGCCAGCACACAGGGAACCGAGGAGATGGAGGTCTCCCTGGAAATCTAAGTTGTTGGCATTTTTAATCTGGACTCCTCCATTTCTCTGTGGCTTCAGCAGCCCGTGTTTGAACTGCAGAAAGTCTTGACATCATCTATGAATCCGCAGGTGAGGAGTCCGCATGGCGTCCCAATACCATGGAACCCCCTCGTTTTAGAGTCAGAATCTGAACTCTACTGTCCTCTTTCCTCCACATGATTAAATGAAGTAAACAGCTGCATAAATTTTTCTGCTGTACTTTCAGGGAAACTCAAGGTACAAACTATATAGAAAGAAGGTAAGTTCTATGTTCTATAGTAATCTCCAGAGACTTGCTTTGTCAAGGGGCTTAAAGCTTTTTTGGCTGGTTTTAAATCTCAGAGCCAGAGGATTTCTATCCTCTCTTGCTAGTTCAATCCCACTTTCCTCTCTGGAAGAGGAAAGAAGACTACAGTGTAGTTCCCTGATGTGTAATTAAGTTTGAGAACTTACCTCCTCTCTATGTAATTTGTACCTTGAGTTTCCCTTGAACTACAGCCAAAAAAAAAAAAAAAAGTGTAAATATTTCTCCACAAACTTTATTTGGGATACACGGTTATAGAGAAAAGCCCTTCTGTGTGGAGGCTTCTATTTTAGTCTGCATACTGGACAGTTCCCCCGGTTTGATCTCTCTTCTTCTAATTTAAGCCTAGTATCCTCCAAATACTTTCTGCTTTTCACAATTTGGCCTCCAAGCAATCTAGAGGACAGAGTGGCAGCTCGCTGCTGGGAAAACGGCATGTAGCCTAAACCCCCTGCAACTGCACCATCCTGCCCTTTTATCACTACTCTTTCTTCTTCATCTTTGAATCTGTAGACACTCAAAAATTCTGTTCTAAACATTCATCCTCCTTTGTGAATGCTCAATAAATCTTTTTCCCCCCCTTGAATCTCTATTACAAGCATTTTGAGAACCATGGCAACAGACATTTGGTTTATAATCACCCCAGAAATCATATCACAGTCAGCATAAATTACACCTGAATTACTCACTCTGCAAAGCTGTGTGGGTTCTACCGTGTGACTTGGGTCTTACAGAGTGGGAAGGAGCGCCTTAGGTGGGGCTTGCAAGATGACTGTAATTGCTAAGGCGTTAATGTCTATCTCCTTTGTCTTTGATGTTGCCCAATTTCAAGGAAAATTCCACTTTCATTTAGAGAAAGGATTCTGAGATCCTTTTAAAGCTTTTAAAAATAGTTATGTACATCATCAGTGATGAATCCATCCTATGTGCACAGAGGACTCAGGAAATAAGAACTTGGACAGTTCATATAACATCCCGCGACTCAGTCTCCTCATCTATAAAATGGGGACAATAACACCCTGTATTAATCAGAGGGTTGATGTTGAATCTGAAAGTGAGAGCAGAGAAAACAGAGATGGGATACATGAAGGCGCTATTCACAATGCAGAGTGTGATTATTTGGACTCAGTAGAAAATCACACCCTGTGAGCTATTCCCACAGTAAAAGTTTATTCACCTGCACCCCTTGATTCTTTCTCTACAATTCATGTAATGACCAAAAGTTATTGCTTTCTTGTCTCAGTGTATTAGCTGGATGGTTGAATGCACAGAGCACACATCTGAATCAGCACAAAAGTGCAACCTGGAGGAGGGGAAATAGAAGGGGACTCTTGAGCTTACACTGAAGTCATTCCCATCCGTCAACCTGCCCACATAAATACTAGGAAATCAACTCATTTAAAAACCGGGGAGGCATACCTGAGTTATAATAGTGTTCTTGAACGCAGGTCAGTGAAAAATTGGTCTGCTCACAAGTTCCCATTTGTCATATTCCCTACAAATGCACGTTAATTGTTTTCATATTTAAATGCCTAGAATCAACCATAATAAATGTGTGTTGTCAGGTTGTAGGGAGTTTTCTAAAAACAAAACAGGATGATTATGGCATATAGTAAATTATTGTTGGCTCCTTGTGCTCTCAGCAAAATCACAGAAGGGCAAGGCCTTAAGAGAAGAAAAATCATTCATGTCTGGTTCAAATCCTGTAACACAGAAAACAGAACTGGAGCTGAGTTAATGAAATATATATTTAATACAAGTTTGTAGTAGGCCATATGTTACTAGCTTTAAATGTCTGAAAATATAGTATTTGCTTACAAATAGAATATTTGAAAATCCTTCTCAATGACATAGTCTAGAAATAATCTTGCTCCTCTTTGTACTAATAATATCTACTGCTTACCAACACCACCACTAACTTTGCCTGCTTCATAAAAGCCGGGTCCTAGAGTTTCTCATGACCGTCATTTTGTGCAATGATTCCTCGGCATTAATATTCAGAACTCATCAAAAGTGGCAGTTTTGTGACCCATAACCCCTGACTGGCCAAATCTAGGTACATGCTAAGAATATCCAAACTTGTAATATCTCATGGTACAAGCATGTGGCACAGGTGTGTGTGTATAAGGGACAGAAATAACAAAGATAGTGGCATAAATAAACTAGTAATTTGATGGTGTTTATGTGTGCTCAGTGAGTTCATTAATACCTACTTAACCTTTAATGACCTTTAGAGCCCTAAGACTAATAAAATGTGGCTATAAAAGCAATATAAGGAAGAGTCAAATTTTCTGCCTTATGTGTTTTCACCATCTTAATCACACATCAGATTATTGCTTTTATTTTTTTTCAAGATTTACTTATTTATTTTAAGGGGGGAAGGAGAGAATCTCAAGCAGACTCTGCAAGCTAAGCACAAAGCCCAACATGGGGCTCCATCTCACGACCCAGAGTTCACGACCCGAACCAAAATCAAGAGTCAGACACTCAAAAACCTGAGCCACCCAGGTGCCCCTTTTGCCTGATTTTGGTAGAAACTATCGGTTTCTCATGTAGGTAGAGCTTCAAAGGCTAAACAAGGTAAGAAATATAAAAAGGATTTTAAAAAAGGAATATGTCTAATAAGAGACTGCTTACAACCCTCCAGCCAAACGGAGCTCCTGGCTCTGGCCTGTGCAAGCCTGACTTCCTGCGTGACTCTCACGGATCAGAATACATACTTGGCTAAACCTGACAACAGTCCTTGGAGAACAGAAACTGGACGGATGTAAATTGTTACCCTCGTTCTTCTCCTTTGTGGGCACCTAATAAATTGTGCTCACATAATCTGTTTTGTTTTTATTTTGTCTTGAGTCTTTATCACAATTTATCTGAGGCCAGATGAGAAATTCAGTTTCTCGATGGCAATATAAATAAGTCTTCACATATTAGTTTTCAGGATAACTATAAAGATTCAATGATCTAATAACTGTATTCAGTAATATTATTTCAGAAAATAACTTAATTCACTGAGTACAGACCTGATATGGGAGGCTGAATAATACCCCACCAACCACCCCCTCCTCCCGCCAAATGTCTACACTGGAATCCATGGAGCCTGTGAATAAATCACTTACATGGTAGGAGGAGTTTTGCAAGATGTGATTTAATCAAAATTAAATTAATCAAAATTCTGAGATGGGTTTATCCTGGGCCATTCAGGTGGTCCCAGTGTAATCACAAATTCCTTAAATGCAGGCAGCTATAGAGTCAGTGTTGGAGGAAGAGATATAACAATGCAAGTAGAGGCGAGAGAGAGATTTGATGATACTATGCTGCTAGCCTTGAAGACGGCAGAAGGAATCACGGTCAAGGATGAAGGCAGTCTCCGGAAGCTGGAAATGGTGAGGAAAGGATTCTCCCCTGGAGCTTCCAGGAGGAAAGCAGCTGTCAAAACCTTGATTTTTGTTTCTTAAGAACCATATAGGACTCTAGCCTCCAGAACTATAAGACAACAGATGCACTGCTTAGGCCAGTGGTTTGTGGTAATTTGTTACAGCAGCAATTTGAAACTGATACACCTGGAAACTTGCATCATGAAAAATTTAACAAATATGGTTATTTTTTAATCTATCAAACATCATATACTTTAGGTTTATCTATCTTTCAATATATCTATATCTGTTATCAAACATCAAAATTTCGTGCAGTGCTAGTAATGAAGGAGATCAGGAGGTGAAAGTTCTGTGCAGGAGTTGAGACACCTGGGTTTTAGGTCAGCTCTGGTTGCAGGAAGCTGTGTGGTTTGTGAAGTCATTTTTATTTATTTACTTACTTTAGGAAGTCATTTTTAGATATTAGTTATTTCACCTGAAAATCACAGGTCTCAACAACCAATGACATTATTGTGATACTATCATCTTGACATTATGATACTATAATTATTCTAGAATCTAAGTAAAGGAGACAGCATTTACACAGTCCAGCCCATACATCATAGAAATTGTCATTTGCTGGCATATTATGTAGGATGCATTTTAAAAAAATCAAGGTGTAGTATCAACAAGATTTCTTTTTCTAATACATCCTATTAATAAAGAAAGTAATATTCTGCTATTCCCATAATGTAGTCCAAAGCATAAGAAATCATTCAGTGCAGCCTAGAGTAATGAAACTGGTATGCACTATTACATTTTAAAGTTTTACCAAATACTTGGAAATATTTAGTACTCTATGAATAGAAATGTAAAGCCTCCTTGGAAAACCTCTGTGAAAATACTTATTTGCAATTACGATCCTAAATTATATAAATAATATAAATGTAATATTACAGGTATGACTACTGTGAAAAACAAATCTTTCACCCATGCATCACACATTTAAATTTACATAAATTTGTAAGAGAATTTTTTATTTCTGAGGTTTGAAAAGATTCTTAGTGGAAAATTATTAATGAAGAAAGATCAATCCTGGAATTTATAGCTAGCACTTCCCATTTATAAATAAAAATGGGCTATGAAAACATTAATGACTTTTCTAAATGAATCATAAAAAGCCACGGAGACTTAAGTCATTGATGACTAACTAAATACAAAAGGGGGAAAATTTCTCCTGCCCATGCACTGAGATACATGATTTTTTAAAGAACACTTACAGGATACTGTATATAATTTTTGCGCAAATGCGGCTTCTTCCCCATAAAGTTGCTTCAGTGTTCAGTGATCTATACTCCTCAGAAGGGCCAGCCAGCCCCAGCTGGTTTTTAATTAGAAACAGGATGGCCCTGTTGGTCTCCTTCCCTCCCCTCTCATCTCTTTGTGGCAGTAAGCAGACAAAGGGGGGCCGAGGTGCAAGGCACCACCTGTCTTTGGGTCAGAACATATGCCAGATATCTCCTGCAACCAGAGTTACCACTGTGCTTTGTCCTTCCCAAATCTGCATCCTGCCTGCTAGACCTACTTCCCATGTGTCTTGCTTTGGTTGCCTTGGCTGACTTCCCGGGAGCTTCACTCTGGAATACCTAGACTTCAAGGGTAGGGAGCACTAATATCCTGACACTAAAACCAGTCAAAGACATCACAAAGCAAAACAAAACAAAACCCTACGAAACAATTTATGATAGGATATGGATACAAAAGTCCTCAACAAGATAGAAAACAGAAACCATCAATATACAAAAAGAATTGTACATCATGACCAGGTGAGATTTGTCCCAAGGAAGCAAGTTTGGTTTAACATCTGTGATCCAATTAATGTAATGTACTCTATCAACAGAATTTTTAAAAAACCACAAGAATCACACGATCATCTCAATAGACAAAATTTTAAAAAGCAAAATCCATGCTATTTCATGATAAAGAACACTCAACAAACTATGACTGGGATGGAATTTCCTCAATCTGATAAGAGACATCTATGAAAGACCAACAGTTAGCATCATATGGTGAAAGGCAGGATGCTTTCCATCTAAAATCAGTTAACAGGACAAGGATGTCCAAACTTGCTGCTTTCAACATTACTTAAATATTTAATATTGTATTCAAGGTTCTAGCCAGGACAATTTGGCAAGAAACGAAAGAATCCACATCCATTTGCAGAGGACACGATCTTGAATATTTAAAAAATCCTAAGAAATCCACTAAAACACCATTAGTACTAATAAATGAATGCAGCAAGATACAGAATACAAGATCAATTTATACAAAAATCAATTTTATTTCTATATACTTGCAATGAACAACCTAAAAATGAAATTACGAAGAGAATTCCATCCAAGATAGGATTAAAACAATACATTACTTTGAAACAAATTTAACAAGAAAAAGGTACAAAACTTACATGAAAACAGCAAGACTTTGTTGAAAGAAATTAAAGATCTAAATGAAAGTACCCCAGACTTAACATTGGTGTAAGATGGATTTACTTCTCAAACTGATCCACTGAATCAACACAGTCCTTACCAGAATCCTAGCTGACTTCTTATAAGTCAATAAATTAAACAAATTATGTCTCTGCATTTAATTTGATAATTAAGCTCTGTGCTATTTGATCTACCACATTTTATCAGTTCTAACATATTCCCCCCTCATCTCTGCAATTATAATTAGTATTTTTTTCCTTAGTGAACGTAAAATAAAAATGCATCCTATAATTGCTGACATCTCAAATGTGATGAAATAGTCATTTCACCTATTTGTAAGCTCAAGAAAATGGTCTGGGGTGGGAAACAGCTTCCTTGGGCGGGGGACAGAGGCAAAAAAAAAAAAAAAAAGCCATCCTGATTATCACCTTTGATCTCTAATGCATGTGTTTTATGTAAAAATTTTAATAATATCTTCAATTCAAAGTGGGTCACCAGTTATCAAAGAATTAAGATACAAAAGACACCTGGGTGCCTGGGTGGCACAGTGGGTTAAGCATTCATTCGACTCTTGTTGGCTCAGGTCATGATCTCAGGATCCCGAGATTCAGCCCCACACTGGCAGCGCTCAGCACAGAGTCTGCTTTAAGACTCTCTCCCTCTACCCCTTCCCCACTGCACACTCAGTCTCTCTCTAAAATAAATAAATCTTAAAAAAGAAAAAGATACAGAAGATACTGTCCTTGAATCACACAGGAAATACTGATGTCACAGATTCAGAGTGCCATTTTTCCAGCACTGGACTAGAAAAGCAGTAATTAAAAATAGTAACAAAGACACCTAAAAGTACAAAACATCTCACACATGAGTGGCATTAGTTCATAAAAGGTTATAACCTAAGTGGGCATAGCTACTGTTGAACCGTGACACCTGTATGCCAAGAAATCCCAAACTGCTCTCTCTAGCACGGCCCTCTCCCCCGCACTGCAGACTCACAACCCTAAAGATTCAGAATCACTTTGACATAATGGAGTGAGGATTCAGGGTGCTTCTCACTGAAACTGCATTATTACCCAGTGTAGTTTCAGAGATCCATAAGCTGTCCCCTTATGAGCCTGGCACTTAAAAATCCTCACAGAGAACTCCTGCAGGAAATCTGGGTATCTGTACACACTTAGTACAAATTATTTTCCATTGAGATGAAAAATCTTTTCAAATGGTTTTCTCTTAATTTCTTCCCTTCAAAAATATTTCACGTGGGTTAGATTTGAGTCTTTTTCTGTCAGTGCTATGAAATTATTTCATTCTGTCATTTATTTCTATACTTTGAAAGGACATAAAAGGAGGAACAATGAATGCATAATTTCACACTCAATTTGAGTGTTATAAATAAGAGGGCTGGGCAAATGGAAAGCAATTCCATTTGCTATTTTCTTAGGCCAAAGTGTAAAGTTAAGAGCTCCGTCCCAGAGAATTTAAATTCTTCTTCCTAAGCTTTTTCATTTCTAGGTTTCCCCATATGTGTGCCTTCCTCTTATTTTTTCCCTCTTTATCCCAAATTCATTTTAGTGACTTCTTTTTAACATCAACTTACCGTTGATGGAAAGTCTTTCATTTACTAAGTGGAAATAAGGAAAAATAGCATTACAGACTTGAATTCAAATTTTGAGTGCAACAATCCCTAATGATGTGAGTTTAGGCAAATTACTAGAGCTACCACGTGTCCTTATCTGAAAAGTGGGGATATTTGAAAAATCTACAGAAGCAGTTAACTATATCACTTATCAGGGTGAAGGAAAACCAATTAGAATAAAAGAAAGGTTACACTTATGCATATGGTAGTAAAACCTTAGGACATCAGAGAAAAATGAGGTCTAAAGGACAGAATTAAAAATTATTATCAATGCATAAGAGTTAGTTCGCTTAACTGCAGTTTCCTCAACAGCAACAACAGAAACCCCTAAGAGTAGGGCCAAAAGGGAATGAAAATAAGATTTTATTATCTATGTGTAGCTAAACTGCTTATCAAGATGGTGGACGAAAAAAAGACATTTCTTGATAGAAGTGCAGAGTCCTACTCATTCGTTTTTTTTTTTAAGATTTTTTTTTTTTATTTATTTGACAGACAGATCACAAGTAGGCAGAGAGGCAGGCGGGGGTGGGGGGAAGCAGGGTCCCCGCAGAGCAGAGAGCCCGATATGGGGCTCGATCCCAGGACCCTGAGATCATGACCTGAGCGGAAGGCAGAGGCTTAACCCACCGAGCCACCCAGGCGCCCCCTACTCATTCTTATCTTCTCTGACAGAACCTCGGTTTCACTTGGGCCGCCCCGTCTTCGGACACAAACTGCGCATCCTAGCCTCTTCTGCAGCGAGGGTGGCTGCTTGGTAGTTCTGGACCCTGAGGCAAAAGACTGGATGCAGAAAGGATTTCTGGAGATGGTGGAATCCCAAAAGTCTTACTTTCCTGTTATGTGTGCTACCCTGTCTTCCCCTCTGCCCCTTCCTTTCTCCTGATGCTGAATGGGGACCTGACTGGCCTGAGTTGCAACATCTTAAGAGTTTGAGGCAAAGGCTCAGGGGCCCACAGAAGCCACGCCCTGTAACTACTTACCTCTGTACTTTGTTACATGAGGGAAAAAGAAATTAAAGCTTTCTTCATTTTTTAAAAAGACTTTATTTATTTATTTGAAAGACAGAGATCACAAGGAGGCGGAGAGGCAGGCAGAGAGGTGGGGGGAAGCAGGCTCCCCGCTGAGCAGAGAGCTTGATGCGGGGCTCGATCCCAGGATTCCAGGATCATGACCTGAGCCGAAGGCAGAGGCTTTAACCCACTGAGCCACCCAGGCACCCCCATTTTTTTGTTTTAAAGAGAAATTAAAGCTTTTTAAAAGCTCCTGTTTCAGTTAGTCATAACCAAATGCATTCCTATTTGTTATGACTGAAGAAGAAAGAAAACTTAATTACCACCAAATATATGACTTTCTGAGAAAATCCAAGTGAATCTACACTCACATTTTTTAGGAACAATAAAAGAGGGATGCCTGGGTGGGTTAGCTAGTTAGGTGTCTGACTCTTGGTTTCAGCTCAGGTCACAACCTCAGGGTTGTAAGATTGAGCCCCACATGGGGCTCCACGCTGGGTGTGGAGCCTGCTTAAGATTCTCTCTCTCCCTCTTCCTCTGCCCCCGTCCCCAGAAACAGTGAGAGCATTCAGCAATATATTGATATAATATACTTAAATCAATTTTATGTCTATATACCACCAAGGAGCTCAGAAAATCGAAGGTGTTTTTTTTTTTTTTTGAAAACTGAAGTTTTTAAAAGGTATAATTTACAATATCAACACAAAATATAGGGTTCCTAGAAATAAGCCTTATATAAGATGTATAGGATCATTTGGACAAAATTTTTACATTATTGAAAGCACTTAAAAAGTTCTAAGTAAATGGAGACAGATATTATGTTTATGGAAGACTCAATCACATACAGGAATTTTCTTCCTCAATTGTTGTATTCTCCCAATTTATCTATAAATGAAAAATAATTCCAATAAAACTCACAATAGAATTGTGTGCATGACACTTGTCAGGTTCACAACATTTGTGAAGATCAAAAAGCCAAGAATAACCACAAAACTCTGGAAGAAGAAAGCTGAGAGACTCCATTAGCCATATTTCAGGATTTATTATAAAGCTACTCAGGGCAATGTGGGATCAGCATAGAAAGAAGTGTGTAAGCCAAGAGAAGACACTAGAAATTCAAGTTCTCCCCCTGCACATGAAAACTTTTGGTTGGAGAAAGTAAGATAAATGGTGCGAGGGCAACTCATAATCAGTAATGAAAAAAATCAGAGCTGTAGCCTGTATCATACACACAAAAATCAATTTCAGGTGCAAGAAAAGGCCTAAAAATAAGACTAAAACTATATTGTGAGAACGTCTCTATGACTGTGGAGAATAGAAAGATGACTTAAGACAAAAACTACAAATCCCCAAGAAAAAGATGGATACATCTGACTGCCTTTAACTTACTAACCTCAGTGCATACAAAAATGCCAGAAACAACTGGAAAAGGCAAAGTATAGCCAGGAAGTAGATAATTAGGGTCTGAAGAACCTCTAATAATAAGAAAAAAATAATCCAATGGCTAAATGGGCAAAAGAAAGTGATGCACAGAATAAGAAACAGATGCTACATGGCTAGCAACTACAAAAAGATGCCTTCCCTCAGTCCAACGGGAGATAGTGATGAAATATCACTGACATGTATCAGATCAGCAAAAATATGATGAAACCTGACAATACCAAGAACTGCGAGAGGACACAGAGCATAGGAGCTCTTGTATTCTCCTGGGTGAGTGGACAATGGCGTTCCCACTGTCAGAGCAATGTGGCATACCCAGTAAAGGCGAAGACGCTCCTGCCTATGATGCAGCTGTTTTCCTCCCAAGGGAACAGAGCCTAGAGAAGCGCCGGTACCAGACCCACGACAGAACGTTCACAGTGTACTGCTGTGAACTAAACTACGGTCGCATCGGTAGCTTGAACACCAGCTGTCGAGTTTCACTTCTGTGTGATGGATACAGAGGCACCTTTTCACAGTTATTTTAAAGACAAAACATGATGAGAGATACTGCAAACTGAAACAGGTAAATCAGGTTAGTTTCCGACCTTGCGGCATCACGTTTTAGAGGGGGGAAAAGACTGGGCGACAGCCAGCCTCCTCTCCAGACTCCCCCGAGGGAGATCCGGGTTTTCGCTTTTTGTTTTTTAAAGGCACGTGCAGCACCTCCCTGGGAGACTACCCTAGTTCTCCTGCAAAGGGACCTTGAGTGCTTGTTTGGAGGTCCTCGCAGGGAAGCGCAGCTCCTATATGCTGACTGAAGGATGGTCCTCTGTCGGGGAAGGTCATCCACTATGGCCCAGCATGCAGCTTCGGAAGGGATGCACAAGGACCCGCAGTGAGGGTGGAAGGGGGCATGCGACTGTCAGCCATATCAGCTGAATCAACCCGGCGATCAGCTGGGTGACAGACACGGCAGCCAGATCGCCCTCCTGTCCCTGAGGGAGATTTTGATAGGTTTCCCCAGGAGCACTTGCATATTCTCCTAGATCTAAGAAGTGATCAGCACCTGGCTGAGTTACTGCACCTCCTTTCTCCTTGCTGGGCCATCCTGTCACTTCATGGGTGTGACTGGCTAGCTGACATTGACCTCAGGGCTCTGCTTTCACAACGACAGCGAGTGCAGCAGGGACCCTGCCCTCTCAGTGTAAGAAATCTAGACACTGCTTTTCAAGTTGGCATTGTCTCATTTCCCAGCTGTTCCTATTACTTTTGAAGGACACAATACTACCTATCCCGAGACCCCCTCAGGTAGCGCTCTCACCACAGAAAACTGATGAGAAACACTGTTCTCAATTCTCTGGCTTCGCCTACTTCATTAAGTTGCTAGTTACACATTTTACATAAAATTATAGGGGAAAATACTTTTTCCAAAAGTCAAAGCAATCTGTAAATGTATAAATAATAGTACACAGCATTTCTGTAGGACTGAAACATTATCACCGATCATAAGATTAAACACCACATCATGCCCAAGGGCCCCTTCCCAGGGTCAACTTCATCATACAGAATTAGGACATGCCTATTACTGTGGGGCACAGAGGATCAGAGGATGTTCTGATGAGCCCCGAAGCAGCCTGGGTAGTACTCCGAGTCTTCCCCATCACCGTCAGGGGAAGGAAGCAGCGCCACTGCCTGGACTGGCAGCCCTCCTCCCTGCTCAGTGCCCCTCCGGTCTTGGTGCCCGCCCTGAAAAGTGAGGTCCCTGGCACATCTGGAAGGACGTCACCAGTGTCGAGACTGGGTCCCAGGAACAAAAGGAACTCCAAAAAGTACAATTGTTTTAGGGGGGAGAAGTTTCCCAAAAAAGTTTCTAACAGGAGCTCATGTCAGTTTCAGCTAACTAGCTTCAAAGCCTGTCACAGATCTCTGTGCACTAGAGCAGATCTGTCTCACCGTCCTTTCAAATTCTGATGAGCTCTCCAGACATCTGCCTCAAAATATCGCCAGTTTTTCCTAATTGTTTCGGGACTGGTTCATAGAAAAGTCTTTTAAAATATCTTTTTATCTTCAAATCACTTACTTCTTGAAGTATGTATTTCCTTGTGGGAACCTAAGAGTTTTACATGTTACAAAAGAATGACGTGGTTCCATATTTTAGTTTTTACAACGTTAGAGAAAGTGGTCAATCAGGAGACAATCCCTTTGACTTTCAACCGAAGTTCTTTGACTAAATTATTATTCTTCTTAAAGCGACTAGAGCTGACCTATTTCACAAGCCTGATGGTGTATCCACCTCAGTTTTTGTTCCTCTCAAATCAGACGGTTTTAGTATAACTAGGACCTATTATAGTTAGTAAGCCCTGGGAAACATTTTAAAACAGTAAAAGCAGCTAATCTAAATCTCAGAGGTTTGACTATGAAAAGAACTTGCTACTTTAGTTAGAACAGCTGCTTCTCTGTAAAAGTAAAGAAGGTTTCAAGAACACAAAATCTTGAAGAAGGTTGGACAAGAATTCTTAGATTCAACACCAGAAGTGCAATCCATGAGAGAAAAAAGAAAAATCAGACTTCATCAAAATTAAGTTAATGAATTTAGTTAATTTGTCAGTCATGTATCTGATAAGGGACTTGAATCTGGGATATACAAGGAAATCTTACAACTCCAACTAAAAAGGGAAATAATGCAATTAAAATATGAGCAAAAGATCCGAAGACATCACTCCAAAGAAAATATACAAATGACCCATAAGCACACGAAGAGGTGTTTGCCATCATAAGTCATTGGTCGGGGGAGCAAATAAAACCACAAGATACCACCGCATATCCACTAAGATGTATAAAAACAAAAAGACAGGAACAGTTGGTGAGGCTGTGGGAGAAACTGGAGGCCTCACACATCGCTGGTAGGAATACGAAATGGTGCAGCTCCTTTGGAAGGTAGCCTGGCAGTTCACAGAAAGGTTAAACACAGACTACCTTTGCCCTAACAGCAGATATACATAGATAGATATACAGACACATGCACACTTTTTCCTTTTTAAAGAAAGAAAATCTCCCTTTGTGCAAGGGTTTTACTTACTGAGGTTCCACTTTAGGCCTGTCGTCGTAACATGATTGCAAGACTGTCCAACAGGAATAAGGCCGCACCAATCACCTTCCATTCCGGTATCTACATGCATTTTGTGCTTTCCCTGAAGTAGAGAAGGAATGATAATCAGCAGAGGGAAGAGAAAGGACAGGACATCAACGTGCACTGAAGATCCGGTCCTATGCACCAGGTGCCATCCCAGAACTTCACGTGGTTATCATACTTAATTCTAATAACAAATTTAAGTAGTATGTCCTGAATAATCCCAGGAACTTCCACCTGACTTAATCCCAGCCACGATTTTACAAGGTAGTTTACTGTTAGTTGTTTCTTTCACACACGAGAAAATTGCAGTTTGCAGAGATTAAATGTGTCCAGGACCATACAGATAACAAGGGGGCAGAATCAGGACTCCTAGCTACACTTGCTCATTCTAAAGACTAAACCGATTCCACATGCTAGGGTTTTAAATCAAACACTTGCTCAAGTGTAAATAAAACATTTCTCCCTAAGTAAATCTCTACTTTATTAGTGGACTTCTAGCTTTCAGAATTCAATGTCAGTCCTGCTAATGGTTAATCTGCTTCCTATGTCCATGGCTACTCTAGGGAATGCTCAGTGAAAAGTACCTCTACCGGGAAATATTATATACCTTAAGGAATGAGTATGCTTCCCCCATCTGGATTATGAAAACTGATATAATTTACTATGTTATCGAGTTTTCAGTTTATAAGCAGGTTAACATTAAATGTAATGTTTAATCAAGGCTACAACATTTGCTTTTAAATACTTGGAAATTTCCTCTTCTTCTGCAAAGTAATGACTTTCCATTACTTTTCTATTCTATTCATTATCCTCAGAATATATGGTCTTTATAGAAAGATACCTCAAGTCCTTATGGGGAAAATGCCAAGGCACACATCTATTCAATAATGACATAGAAAAGATATTTTCCATAATTCATGTAACTCTGAGGGGATAAAGATGTTTTTTATTTTAATAAAATATTATTTAAAAGCTTAATATATGACATATTATCAGAGTAAGGTACTTTTGCCACCTTTTACAGGATTTTATTCCAAGTAAGCTTTTTATACTTTGTTATGGGCTCTGGGAATCTACTCTGCTATATAGAAGACCTCAGTGTATGAGTAGGCTTTGTCTTTAGTCAATGGATTGCTTTTATTAGGAAAACAGCTCTCTAAATTACTTATCAGTTCTTGAAATGTAACACAAGTTCACATAGATCTCTACTACCCATACAACTCATAAATATGCATTTCTATTTGAACACTCAATCAGAAGGCATAAATTCAATGAGAAGCGCTTAAATATATTCAAATACAAAGACCGTTTAAAGAAAACATAAAATATATTGACCTTGATGCCCATCACTGGAAGAAAAGATGGGCGACACAGGTAGACAAACACCACGCAATGGATCAGACACACTCGGAGAAAAGTGAGTGTACTGAAAACACAATGCCCTGTGAAAATAATGCCACACGAAACAGAACTGGGATAAATTACAGAACCCGTTAGGGGTGCCTGGGTGGCTCAGTGAGTTAAGCATCTGCCCTCAATTCAGGTCATAACCTCTGGGTCCTGGGATCAGATCCTGCGATTGAATCCTCCATCAGGGTTCCTGCTCAGCAGAGAGTCTGCTTCTCTCTCTCTCTCTCTTTTTCTCCCCTCGTCCCTCCCCCTCTTAACCAACTGAGCCACCCAGGCATCCCTCGTCCCTCCCCCTCTTGTGCGCTCTCTCTTTCTCTCTCTCTGTCCCTCCCTATCACTTGTTCTCTAGTAAATAAAATCTTTAAAAAAAATTACAGATTTTTTAAAATCTGTGTAAGTTGAAATAAATACAAACTTTTGTATACAATTTGTATACAAAATTTGTATTTATTTCAAAATATACTTTTATTTATATCATTTATATTTATACTTATTAATATAATACTAATATTAAATATTAAATTAATATTAATATTAAATTAGTACGGATATTAAATAATATTTATATTATTTATATTACTTATTATACTTTATTACAAAATATACTTTTGTATACAAATTTTGTATACAAATACAAAAATTACAGATTTTTTTAAATCTATGTAAGTTGAAATAAATACAAACACAACACACTTTTTCTAACAACAAAATTTAAAAATATGTTAAAAATTTAAATATATACACACACATACACACACGTTTGCCTATGGGAAGAATAAGGAGAATGGGAATGTGGTAGAGGAATTAAAGGGAAATGGATTAAATTAAAGGCAAATGGATCAACCAACGAGGATTCTTGCCTGGACCAGAGATAATAACGTGCCATGAACAAACCAGCATAACTGACTCAACACTGAAATCTTATAAAAAGAACAATATGTTGTTTAGATACAAAGTGATACAAGACAGAAATTCTTAGACTCCTCTGAAGAAAAAAAAATAGGGAAATACTTTATAATAATTCTGAAGAATAATTCAAGTAAAAGGAATAACTGGGACATGGCAACGGAAAAAACTTAGGAGTGAAATGAAAACTAATCTTGTTCCTGAATAACGATCTCTGTTGTTGTTTTAGATCAATTCAGAGCAAAGCGCAGAAACTATTATTACAGCTACGGAAACATTGTACATATTTGGAGGAAAAGCAGTCGCTGTCAGAAGGAACGGGTTCGGAGGGGTGAAGAAAGCGCAGGGGCCCTCACCTTCTCATCATGGTCCATCCTAAAAGAATAAAAAAATAGTGCCTCAAGGGGTCGACTTTTAAAGGGGAGGGATTTGTAAATTGCTCCTGGCCTGAGTAGCTGGTAATACGGGTAACGTGCCTAAGCAGCAAAAAGGGGACCGAGAAGGGAGACTTGAAATCTCCCTGGCCTCCCTCAAAAACCTCCAGGCCAGCGTCCAAGGCGTGACTCACACAGCTGTCCACACGCACTGTCATCACCGCACAGAGGGCGAGGCACAGAGTAGCAGGAAAGATGCTGGTCAGAGACCTGGTCAGGTGCAGAGTGGGGGACAGAACGTAGGCCAGGGGTTCCCTGCTGCCTGTGAGGGAAGAGAAATCAACTCCGCGGAGGGTGCATGTGTGCAAAGCCGTGACTCGGTGGCAGGACACTCACTGATGGGGTCAGGCGGGGAGGGTGGGATGGTGGGGCACAGGAGGCTGTTAGGGCAGTGAAGCTGTTCTGTGGAGCATGACGAATACGTGACCTTATGCATTTGTCAAGACCCGAAGAATCTACAACACAAGCAGTGAGCCCTAAAGTAAATTATGGGCTTTTACAAATAATATACAATAATGGTTCATCATCTGCACCCAAGTCCCCCACTAATGCAAGAAAAAAAGGCTCTCTGTGACCCCTCCGTCTCTCATCCCTTAATGGGACTGGCAGCCATGTGACAGTGGGCGTGCCACCTCTGGCGGCCAGTAGCCCGGTACTGCGCCAAGAGAAACGTGTGGCTGCTTCTCAGCACTGTTACAACTTAGGTGGCCCCCCACCCCGCCCTAAAAAACAGGGTTTTCTCTTCGTTTGTTTAAACCATGAGCTGCCTTAATTTCTTCATACAGAATTTTCCCCTTAGTTGATTTACACAGGCTAGCTTTGTCACATGAGTTTGAGTATTGTTTCTCCCTACCACTCTCCCTTACAGAAATAACTCTGAAGGCAGAGATGCTAAATATGACACAAATTATCCTCCACGGATGCAGACACAACACACCTGAACAAATTCTGCAAGCCTCCTTCATATGAAAGGGAGTCTTGTGGAAATTCTGATTTCCTTAGGAGTGCTTTGGTGTAAGTAGCAAAGGAATAGAAAGTGGTGGTGGCTTTTCCCGTTGGCGGATCCTGGCCTGATAAGGGCTGTCCTGTCAGGGTCCCCATCAGAAAGCAGAGCATACCGGAGGGGCTGCAGGTAACCAGCAGCCTCCTGAGCACTGGGCGGCAGGCAGGACCAGAAGGGCAGGAATGCTCACCCAGCCTAGGAGGCTCTACTTCCGTCTGGGGTAACAGCATCTTTAACAATGGGGCCCACTGTTAGAGGCTGGGACTTCATTCCTTATCAAAGAAGGATTTGTGTGTCCTTGGGTTGTCTTACTTTTAGTGTGTTATAGTTAATCCCTATCTTTGATTGAGGCCTTCCTCCCTGTTTGTGCTCTAGGTAACAGTTTGGTCGTGGTTAGCAAACTGTAACACAAACATTAGTATGTTTGGTGTTCCAGCGAACTTCTGGAGAGAATGGGGAAGGAGCGGGGTGGGGGTGGGGAGGCGTTGGGGGTGATACAGGCCATGGGGATTAAGGCGTGCACTCTTCATAATGGGCACTGGCTGATGTATGGAAGTGTTCGATCAGTATACTGTACACCTGAAACTAATATAACACTGTGTGTTAACTACACTGGAATTTAAAATTAAGAAGGTTAAAAAAAAAAGAATGGTGAAGGAAGTAAGGAATGATTTCTCAACTGGTAGACATTAAGTCCCTAAGAGAAGATTCTTCAACTTGCATCATATAATGCGAAGGAAACAGCACATATACATGTTAAGTTTTATTATCCCAGGGAGAGGATGCTGTTATAAAATCCACTGATTTAAATGACACGGTGGTAAGCTTTCTTTTCTAGGCTTGCTATATATTCATCGCCTTCCTCATTATGTTAACATTCAACACACCTTAAAATTTTTAACCTGGGAATAAACTAGTTTGTGAACTTGAGAAGTCACAGATAGGTTTAAGCCTGCAGTCAATTAATATTTTTTCTTTTGTTCCAATAAGATGTTTAGACATATGTGAACAGTCTTAGTGTTTATAAACATGCAGATTTAGCTTTGTATGGTTAAAGGTGAACAATATTAGGCTTTTCTCCTGTATCTTCAGTCTGTGTGACATCTTTAAAAAAAATGAACAACAAAAGGAATTTTTGTTCATTCCTCAGATTTCTCAGTTCATAATATATGCTAGCCTATATGTGATTTGACATAGGTGGCCATACAGCCTGACATTCAAGAACTTCCCTAAAGATTTATGCCATTACTAGAGTCTAGAAGGCACGTGAACTAATCATTGACTTCCGTCTCCTCTCATGAATCATGGCTCAGGTTCCTGCTTTGTTCCCTGTTCTGAGCTAAGATAACTCTTTGAAGCCAAGGGCAGTTCTATATAGTAAAGATGGGACAAAAATCAATCAGACAGTTTGCTTTCCCAATCGTGGTTATTTTTAACATACTAACAACCTCAATAAGGTATGAAATTGTAATTTAGTCAAAGGTAACAGAGCTACTACTTGGCACCCGTGCTGGAAATCATACTCAGGAGCATGTGAAAGGCAGGCAGCATCACAAGATCACCTTTGCTAGACTGCAGTGTCAATTGAGAGCAAAGCATACACAGTTACCTAAAGAAAGGGTAAGAAACCACTGTCACTTTGTATTATGCTTCCTCTTTGCAAACGACTATGACACCACAGAGAGAAGATGAAGTTCACCCTAGATTTTGCTTTTGCAAAAATATCAACGAGCCATCGGAATTGTTTGCTTCTCTAAACCGTTAAATATGATTAACTATGCCAAGTTTTATGGCAGGAGATCTTTGTGTGGATCTCACAGAATACACAGCAGTTTAACGAGACCATTCAAGAGCAATCGAACACAGAAGAACGTAGGCGTACTTTCTGTTTAGTGCAGAAGATTCAGGAAGCAGGTGCCCGTGCCAGTTATAAAGTGGATGACCATTCATCAGATGCCTGTTAATGCTGCACTCACACCCTGTGGCTACCTGCAGCTAAGATTTCTGGCACACAGACCCAGCATGAATGAAACACCACTGTACACTGATGAAACACCGGATAACCTCTGGTAGCTCATTTTTTGTTAGTTTGTCCAGGTACTTAAAAATTTATCAACAAACACTGCAGGAAATTAAACAGCCTGCAGGAAGGGACAGGGAAAGGAGTGGATGGAAGTTATCTACATCATACTTGCCAGGAAAAGAGGCTACCCCTCTCACGCAAACACAGACCTCTGCGATGGTGTTTTTTTTTTTTTAAGACTTCATTTATTTATTTATTTGACAGACAGAGATCACAAGTAGGCAGAGAAGCAGGCAGAGAGAGAGGGGGAAGCAGGTTCCCTGCTGAGCAGAGAACCCGATGTGGGGCTCGATCCCAGGACCCCAGGATTATGACCTGAGCCGAAGGCAGAGGCTTTAACCCACTGAGCCACCCAGGCGCCCCGCGATGGTGCATTTTCATGCTGAGACTGTTCATGGGCCAGAAAGTACTCACGAGAGCAATGGCCTCCACAGTGAATCTGTAGCTGTAAAATCTGAGCTGGAAGGCTTGTATCTCTATTTTTATTCTGCTTCACAAGTGCAGAATTCAAAACACAAGTGTTTTGGTTTTATTCAAATTAGTTGGTTTTATGCAAATTAGTCTGTAAAGAATTGTTACATATAAATATATCTACATATTTTATTTAAGATATTTCCTTTTGAAAATTCACTAATAGCTTCCCTGTAGATAGATTTAGAGTTTCCAACCACAGCAGAAGCACATTTTCTAAACAGCATTCCAAAGAGCACGACTCCCAGGATCTGCTAAGATCAGAAAGAGTCTCCTCCTGGAAGTCACAACACGTTCTAGCATGATTAGATGTTCCAGGTAGTTTTGTAGCGAAGAAGTGCTGTTTACCTGAGTGAGAGCTCCCTAAACTTACCTGACTACAGATCCTCCTCCTGCCCTCAAATAACACCTCATAATTACCCACGGAATCTGCATTTCCAGAAACCCATGTAGGAAAATACTAATTTAGAATTATATGCTGCGTCCAAAATTATAATACTTTGGTTTAATATTTCCACAACCAGAACATTTCAATGATATGCTTTGAAATTAAGAATCTCTGCCTGGTTTTTGTTTTGGAAATTTTTGGATAACCTCAGGCTGAAATTGTACGTTTTGACATGAGGTAGACTTTAGACTTACTCTCTGATTAAACGGTTAATGACAATACTGGTTTTCAAAAGAAAGCCTCCTGCATGCTAGTTAAGCTAGTTTGTTAATTCAAAAGTCAAAAATATTTATGAAATACCTACTATTGCTAGAGATAGTAGAATATTATGATAGGATAATTTCCTCATTAATGCCCAACACTAGCTATTTCAAAATAAAACTGATGGAACTGATATTCATCCAATATTTTCTGTCACTCTGTATTGATGCTTTTTTACACTGCTTCCATTCTGTCTCAACACCCCCCCCCCCAGGGGTCAAGACATCTGTTGAGTGCCCTCATGCTCGAGTGTCAGAAACCTACTCTTGGCTCCTCCCAAAGCTACAGACATTTTAAATGATGACTTCTAAAGACAATACTTACCCCAGAAGCAAGCATTTCTAACAGGACAGGTTATGCCAAAAGATGTATTTTGAGTTAGAGTGACTGCAGAATTTTCAAGTAGTTTCATATGAGAATAATCAGGATGGGCCATGTTCTCTCTATCCCTATGCTGTTTCTCCAGCAAGTTTGTTAACCTGGACACACTTCTGAGCAAAGGGCAAGCTCCACTTTTTTATGAAAATTCCTTGTATCTTCTAGTTAACACAGATGATTTGCTTCTGATGGCTACCATCTTTATACTAGCATTTTGTTACCATACTGCATGTCTCACACAGGTGCATGTTGTATCCTTAAAAAGAATAGAATGGATTTGAAGACAAAGACTGCTGCCTTTTATTTCTGTTGGATTTATAGCACAATGGAAGAAACATATTAAGTGTCTAATAAATATCTGATTGGTCAATGGCTTAGAGCAAAATGTATTGATAAAAATTGTCAATATGATTAGTAAAATCTTTACCAAAGTTTGAGTACATGAGGGATAGTTTAGTTGAACTCAAAGAACTCACTACACACACGTAGACTTCTTTGTGTAGATAGAATTTGCCTAACTGGACACCAGGCCAGAGGCACACACCACCAATAATTATGAGCACTTGCCAATAGTACTCGAAATACACTTCAAGGTGTATACAGCACACACACTTTATGTGTGTAAAATGGGATTTACGATACTACCTCACTGGGTTGTTTTGAGGGCTAAGTGAGATACCAAGTATAAGATGCCAAGAACAGGACTTCCAACGTGCACATTACAAATTGATTTACTCGCTCTTCCTCCATCAGATCGTCCAAATTTAAATGGAATACAAGTGTTCCCTCCACTCTTTTCTGCTTTTTATTTTATAAAAGCCTAGGAACTTTGACCTAGTAATTTTTGAAGGAAAATAAATGTGATTACTCCTAAGACTAATCTGAAATATTAGAGGGAAGGGAGAAAATGAAAATTTTTTCTTTAAGCATTTTATATTAAACCTTCATAGAGCATTAGTCTTCATGAGAAGAATCATATTTTCATTTGCGTTATAAAAACTCTAGTTTTTAGTAAACTTAAAAAAAATGTTCCCCTATTTTGAAATTGTCCTTTTAATTAACATATAATGTATTATTTTTTTTCAGGGGTACAAGTCTGTGAATCATCAGTCTTACACAGTTCACAGCACTCACCAAAGCATATACCCTCTCCAACGTCCATCACCCCATCCCTACCACGCCCCTCCACTCCAGCAACCCTCAGTTTGTTTCCTGAGATTAAGAGTCTCTCATGGCTTTTCTCCCTCTCTAGTTTTGTCCCATTTCATTTTTTCCTCTCTCCCCCCATGATCCTCTGCCTTGTTTCTCAAATTCTGCATATTAGCAAGATCATATAATTGTCTTTCTCTGACTGACTTATTTCACTTAGCATAATACCCTCTAGGTTCTATCCATGTCGTTGCAAATATCAAGATTTCAATTTTTGATGGCTGCATAATATTCCATTGTATATATCTACACTGCATCTTGTCCTTCTTTATAGGAGTATAAACACAAACTTTGACTATCAATTTTTTTTAAAGATTTTATTTATTTATTTGACAGATCACAAGTAGGCAGAGAGGCAGGCAGAGAGAGAGAGGAGGAAGCAGGCTCCCCGCCGAGCAGAGAGCCTGATGTGGGGCTCGATCCCAGGACCGTGGGATCATGACCTGAGCCGAAGGCAGAGGCTTTAACCCACTGAGCCACCCATGTGCCCCTTGACTATCAATTTTAAGAAAGTTCTAAGAACTCCTTCTGAGGTCTCTTATCTAGTCATCACATCCAAAATACAATTCTTTGCCTCTGAAAGCAAAGAATTTCTTTTTTTTTGCTTTGCTTTGCTCAATATGAATTGAGCCTACTACTAAGATAATATGAGTCCCTTTTTTTTTTTTAAGATTTTATTTGAGAGAGAGAGAGCATGACAGCGAGTATACGTGCACATGAATGGGAGGAGGGGCAGAGGAAGAGGAGGGACAAGCAAACTCCCCATTGAGCAGGGAGTCTGATGGGAGAAGGAGGGCTCTTGATTCCAGGACCCTGAGATCATGACCTGAACCGAAGTCAAGCTCTACTCACTGAGCCACCCAGGTGTCCCCAAGACTCTTTTTTTTTTTTTTTTTTTCAGTGCAAGCAAATAATTTAAATACAATTCAGTTCAGCCTCTAAATCCACTGGGCTTAGTTTTTAGATTTTCTCATAATTGGTCAAGGGTCGATGAGAATAGCAGCACTGTAATATACATTTCAACTTTTCTCCTTGTATCATTAACCAGCACCAACCTTCCCTCTATAAAACAGCTGTAGGCAGAGTCACAACAGAGCTCCCCACAGTAATTCAGGTACCAACATTGTCCTCTAGGTGACCTCTCCCTTCGTCAGGCTCAACAAACTCTTCTCCCAGAAGCTGCAGGTCATTAAGACTGGTAGGGGAGTAGAAGGAAGGACAGAATTTCTGGAAGGATCCTGTTCATTATCCTATCTGAACAGACTCCGGGAAGTGCTTCTGCTTGAGAGATGCAGCATGGCTGATGTTCAGCATGTGTGTCTGAGTTGGGTGTCCAGTTTTTGTTCCCCCGCCCCCACTCACGTTCACAGTTCACAGTGCTCATAGCATGTTGTTGGTGCTCCCGAAGAAGAGGGGAGAAAAAGACAGCTCTGCAATTATTTATCTCAAACTCCAGTGTGACTACCAAACTTTACAAACTAGAAGAAATAGTTAAACTCTCACTCTTTGCAGATGATATGATACTATATGTGGAAAACCCAAAGGGCTCCACTCCAAAACTGCTAGCGCTTGTACAGGAATTCAGTAAAGTGTCAGGATACAAAACCAATGCACAGAAATCAGTTGCATTTCTTTACACCAACAAGACAGAAGAAAGAGAAATTAAGGAGTCAATCCCATTTACAATTACACCCAAAACCATAAGATACCTAGGAATAAACCTCACCAAAGAGGCAAAGAATCTATACTCAGAAAACTATAAAGTACTCGTGAAAGAAATTGAGGAAGACACAAAGAAATGGAAAAATGTTCCATGCTCATGGATTGGAAGAATAAACATTGTGAAAATGTCTATGCTACCTAAAGCTATCTACACATTTAATGCAATGCCTACAAACTAGAAGAAATAACGAGAAAGCTCCAGCTAAAGAAAAAGAGAAGTGACGTAACAATTTTTGAATATCGGCTATGTCCTAACATTCCACTGGGCACCCTAATTCCCACAACAAGCTTGAGTGGTAGTTACTACTCGGAGATCACAGACTCTGTACAGTCATTAGCTTGCTCAAGATCACTCAACTAGCAGCTGGGAAATGTGGCGTCTGCACCTCCGTATGGCATCATTTTAAAATCTACTTTTTTACTATATTATCATGTTTTTCTGGGCTTCTAACTTCAAAAGCCTGTCAGAATATGTCATTCCTTTGCTCCTCTTCTCATTTTTACTTTTTCCCTGTATTCACTGTCCAAGTTAAGCTTTTGCATAACCCTGTTCAAAGTTTATCATAAAGAACAAATATATGAACAGTAAATGAAGGAATTAATAAGCGAATGAACATCTATCTTCCTTGACTTCATCCACTTATCTTCAACATTCCCCATTCTATTTACACATCCTTGTTCATTTACTTGTCCTTTGTTAGTGGCTGAATATAGGGAGCGTGCCATTAAGATATGTTTGGGGCACACATTGGTGTTTTCAAAACATGCTATTGAGTTTTCCAGAAGTTCACAAAGAACAGTGCAAGCAAATCAATGACTGGACTAAGACTGAGGAAATTAATACACTGAAGTATTTTTTAAGACTTGGCTACTTTTAGTCAGGAACCAATAGGACAATTTTGTTTCTCTCCTAGATCCTAAAATAGTAATTGGAAGCAGCTGGATTATTACTCAGATGGTACAAGTCCCAAGATGCAGCTCAGACTTCACCTTCTCCATCATCCCTCTCCAGGGCCCTCCCTGAACCCACAACCTGGATACCTGCATACCCTTGAGACTCCATAGCACATTGTTCTATGTTTCTTTCCCTGGAAAGTAAACACCTCAAGGAGAAAAGCCATGTCTTATTCATTTTTATATCTTTAAAATTTTGTACATTGTTAGACATACAGTAGGAATACAGTAAGTATTTACCAGAAGGGGGCACTGAGCTCATCTGTCTCCGTGATAACTACTCTCAACCCCTAATTGATGTGACAGCTACCACCTCACTGTCCTGTCTTTGTTCTTCTTTACATTAAAACTCCGAGATTCACTGCTTCCTAGTTCACTATTTCCAATTGTTCGCTTCCAATTCTCTTGCATTCATTTCAGTTAAACTTTTGCTTATCCCTCTATATTTGCTTTCATCAAGATAACCAATGACCTCCAAATTGTTAAACCCAATGGTCAGTTATTAGTCCCCACCCTTCCAGTAGAATTCACAATAAGTTATTCCTTTCTCCTCCCCGACATACCATCTTTTCTTCGCTTGCAGACCACCACAGTCTTGGTTCTCCCTCTTCACCCCCAGTTTCTTTTGCTGTGTCTTCCTCTTCTCTCCAGATCCTCGAGCTCAGTCTCTGTCTCAGCTAGATCCTCTTGTCCAAATGATCTAGCTATGCCTTTTGTGAGCTGAACCATCTAGATCTTGGCAAATCCCCAATTTGTATCTCTAGCTGAGACTTCTCTAACTCCGCTCTTGATCATCCAACTGCCCCTGTGATACACCCTGATCTTTGACCTCAAATCCACCCTATCTTTATCTGAGTTGATGTGGACTCCATCTTTCCAACTGCTTTGGCAAAAAGTTTTTCCTCTTTTCTTACACCCATAAAGAAATCCTATTGGCTCTCTATTCTCAATATATCCAGATTCCTATCACTACTCATAATTTCTTTTATTACCACTCTATCCAAGTCCCCATAACAAGATCTCCCCTTGTCCCAATAGAGCTTATTCTCAAATCAGCATCTACAGTCATCCTCTGACAAAGTCAACTCAGACCTACCTATCTCCATACTGACCGTCGAGAGAAACACTCCTAGCTTTCTGGAAGCTTTCCATTTCCCTCTTCTGGCCCTGAGAAGTCTAGCTAGACTTCAGGTTCTGTCCATGGAGTGGATCTGAGAGAAATGTTGTCATTATTAATGAATCTGGGTTCTGAGCTAGCTGGAGGGAGCCTGTTATACGCACAGCACTGTGGTTCAGGGCACAGGTGCTGAAGAAAGACTTCATGGATCTAAATCCCTTTTCACCATGTTTGTATTTCATTTTTTTTTTTTATCTATAAAACCAGAACAAAAGGATTGTTGAGGATTAAATGACTTGATATGTGAGGTACTTAGGATAGTGCCTGCCACAGAGTGAATGCTCTATAAACATTCACTATTATTAAAAGGATTAAAATGGGCAACCAAACAATGCATTATTTTCAATTTTAGACAGTCAATTTACTTGCCTCTCATTTTTCGTATCAACAATGTTAGGATAATTTTGTCTGCTAAAAGTAACCTGAAAAGTACCCCATTATATATTATGTGTTGGTAAAATGTTGTCATAAATATACCTTTCAAGTTAGACAGACCATCATCTTATGTTACAGTATTTTGGTATCTCTTACACGAGGCAAGACTCTTCATAAGAAAGGTGGAAGTACTGATTTTTGCAGGGAAAAGTGGATAGTTTTTTTTTGATATGGTAAGATTTCTAGATAAATATCATGCTTTAATGAAGCTTAGCTTTATATTCTGTGCTGTAAAGATGATTATCATGAAGGCACAGTGAGGCATATTGGGAGCAATGCACTGGGTGTGCCCTAAGGAACACCTGGTAACACGGCAGTCTTCACATTTGTCACAAACCAGGTGTGTTGTTTCCGTAGTGTAGTGGTCACCACGTTCGCCTCACAATCAAGTGTGTTGCACAACAATCATCCTCATAACTGAACCACCTAATCTTTCAGCGTCTCCCATTCATACAAGTCTGTGAGTTCATGTATCTCTTTTTCATATTTCTCAGTAGTAGTCAGTCTCCAAAATGGCACCCAATGAACCTTGCATCCTGGTATTTATGTCTTTGTGTAGTGATTCCCCACAGAGAATAGGGCAAGCTTGTATATCAACTGGGCACTGAGGAAGTGTTGGTGTGTGACTTCTAGGCTAGGTGCTAACAAGTCAGACAGCTGCCCCCTTGCTCGCTTGCTTTTATAGATCACTTGCTCTGGGGGAAGTCAGTCGCCAAGTCATGAGGACATTCATACAGCTCTGTAGAGGCCTATATAGAGAGGGATGAAGCTATCCCCCTCCCCAACCAGCTAGCACCAACTTGCCATGTATATATGAATGACTTGCCTTGGAATCCTAGAACTGTGATGCCCAAGGCAACTGAACTTCATCAGACCCCAAGCTTAAAGCACCCAGAAAAGCCCAAATTCTAAACCTTCAAAGAAAGTTTGAGTCTACAGCCATACCACCCTGAACGCGCCCGATCTCGTCTGATCTCGGAAGCTAAGCAGGGTCGGGCCTGGTTAGTACTTGGATGGGAGAAAGTTTGAGATATAATAAATGTTTACTATTATTCTCAGCTACCAAGGTTTGTGGCAATTTGTTTCATGGCAATGGATGACTAATGCACCCTTGACCTTTTACTGTCCCTTTCTGGGTGCCTGTGTCTGCATTGCTTTATTTAGATCTCCATTGCTTTTCCCCTTCTCTTCGTGTGCCCTACTTCTTTTAATGTCCATAAAACAGAATAGGCAAGTACACACACACACACACACACACACACACACACACACACACACACACACA